>PVJA010014729.1:0-46792 GCA_004027025.1 Myocastor coypus | reverse complement strand
ACATCAATAGGGAGGTGGGTCATGCCCACACACTGCACTCTATAGAATGATTGTGAGGACAATATGCAATATGTCAACTTTCAAAGAAAAGAAGGGGGAAAAGAAAAAAAAAAGTAATGTGGATTTAGAAAGGTTAATGTTTAATTGTTTGATCAATCTTATATACCTATATGTATTAATCTAAACTGATCTGATGATGCAAATATGTAATATAACCATTGTTAAATTTAAACAATAAAAAAATTGAAAAAAAAATAAAATAAACCGCCTGACTCTTGCAGAGTGTCATTTGTGATTGTAAATTCTATTGAAAAGGAAGTTGTTTTCTTCTGATGTTTGCCTAGTTCAGTGGAAATAGGGAAATTAAACACTTGTATCTGTAATGAGTACTTGTCTCAGGGGTGGCATTGAAAATATATGCACTGCATTGTAATTGAAATGCATGTTGGCTGACTAAGGGAAGGAGAAACACAGGCCTGTGTGCTCGGATTCCACAGTGGAAAGCCAGGTTCCCTGTCCTGGGTCTGTTCACTTGTGCCTGGCCCTCCTCCCACCTGTTCAGTTCCTCACCATCTATACAACCCCCTTATCTCACACGACTTTCTCTAAACTTAGGGCCAGAATTTCCCCTATCTTCCCTTGATTGAGGGTGATTCAGGCCAGGAGCTTTAGGGCTTAGCTGCTTAAAATGGGATTTTCGCGCTGGTTGGGGCAGGGCATCTACTCCAGCCCAGCCCTTTCTCCTCTCCTGCCCTGCCGACTCTTCTCTCTCTGGTTGAACTTTCTTTATCCTGATTGATGTAAAACTCTGAAATGGATTACGTGCTGACACGAGAGGGAGACAACCTTCATGTTTACCTTCGGCAGAAGTTAAGGCTTCCTATCTGTGAGGTTCTAGAAAACATTCCTGAACAGTCAAGTTTTGCTGATGAAATAATCAACAAACTCAGCAGTGACAGCTACACCAGACCCCCTGGCTATTAGTTTGTAAACTGAGGGGAGAGAGAGAGAGAGAGAGAGAGAGAGAGAGAGAGAGAGAGAGAGCACAAAATGACTTTTTGTTAGAGATCTTAGAATACTTGCTTTTTTCTGAAAAAGATCACACCTACATTTCTTTGCTTTATCTGCAAGACCTCAGAATTATGTTTTAAAATTAAACCCTGAGAGAAAAAATAACATCAGGAAAGGGAACAGCATGGGGAAGGACCCAGGGCTATTTTATTTAGTTCGATGGAATGTTCTTTGCTGTGCCTCATTCATCTGCCTAGCAGTATGAGAAGCTAATGGTCTTCACTAGTTTCCAAGGTCATGTTATTTATGGAATAAATAACATCCTTAAAATGCCTTCCAGTTCTGATCTAGTGAAAGACGTAGAGTTCTAAATAAGCATCCAAGTGCTGTTAATGTCTTTTGGAAAGGTAGGGAGTGATAATAGCTGGATGAGGGTAAAGGTCAGAAGCATGTTATTGAAAATATATGAAAGTGAATAGGACATCAAAAAAAAAAAAAAGATTCAGGGCTGGGCATGGTGGTCCACATCTGTAATCTGAACACTGGGGAGACTAAAGCAGGAGGATCCTTGGAAGTTTGAGGCTAGCCTGGGCTACAAAGGCAAGTTCAAGGTGAGCCTCAACTGCGGAATGAAATCCTGTCTCCAAAATATCAAATAGAATAAAATGAGAGGGCCGTTCTGTGGTCCCTCGGGTGCCGAGCTGGGGCTCCTCAGGCTCTGGGCTCTTTCTGTGGCCTCCCTTTGGCCTGCTTTGGCTCTTGCGTGCTTGTCCACTCCCAGGCTCCCTGTGCTGCCTGCCCGCCCCCCACCCGAGGCCTCAAGCACACACGCTCCACTGTCCCCATGATCCCCCTGCACCTCCACCCTGGCTGTTTTCCTTCCCTAAAAGGAGAGCTTTCCTGGGTACTTCGCGTTGTCCTTTGCCTCTGTGCATTTTAGCGGAAGGCACGATGCGTGAGCTTAGTGGGCAAAGGGTTGTTCAACGTAGAGA
This sequence comes from Myocastor coypus, assembly GCA_004027025.1. Lineage (NCBI taxonomy): Eukaryota > Metazoa > Chordata > Mammalia > Rodentia > Myocastoridae > Myocastor > Myocastor coypus. The sequence goes on along the minus strand of PVJA010014729.1, from coordinate 44,789 downwards.
AGAATGGGGTTTACAGTCCCGTGGACACTACTGCCTGGGTGGAATGATCTAGAAACGCTCATAGGGTGCTATGGAGGGCCAGCAAGACAGGAATTCTGCAGGGATTGAGGTCGTCTCTGGGGGTGGCGTGTGAGAAGCACTGGGGCTTGTGGAGTGAAAGGGCACCAGCAAGGAAGGGATCTGAGAAAGACGCAGTTGAGGCTGGGAGAAGCCCCTGGCTGGTGCGCAGGGAGGCTCGGGCTGGCCAGGGGTGCGGGACAGGGGCTCGGCTGGCTGCTCATCCCTGCGCCTTTTCTCTCATGTGCACGGGGTGATGGCGCTGCAGCTGCAGTGAAGGGGTAGGTGAGGCTGTGCGCGCAACGTGGAGAGGCCTTTGGGTTAGCTTGTGCCCCACACAGGACCCCTCCCCCTACCGTGCTCATTTCCTGCAGAGACGACTGAATCATCCAAATGAGAACCAGCGTCCGGAGTTCTAAACTAGGGCAGTGCCTACAGGATTAGGCAAGTTCATTTTGCTATGTTCGCTTATCTCCAGATGGGGTTTAATGAAAGAAGGTTGAGACTTATAAAAAAAAAAAAAAAAAAAATGACCTGTATTTTACCTGTGCGTATTTCAGCTGATGATCTGCATTGATGGGTTATGCTTTTAGTAAACAATATCATCTATAAACTTACGTTTGGAATTGAAGAGGAAGTTCTAGGGGAGATTATATTTAAAACTGACTTGGGAATGGGGCACCACTCAGCCCTAAAGAAGGATAAATTTGAGACACTTGTGGATTTTGAGACTGCAGTTCTAAGTGAAATTAATCAGAAACAGAAGGTTAAATATCATGTGGCTTCTTGATATGAGAAACCTCCACTATAAATTATTTATTTTCATCTATTTAATATAGGATCTACAGGGTCTCACTACGCAGATTGACTCATAGTGGTCCTCCTGTTTTCAGCTTTCCAAGCTCTGAGGTTACAGGTGTGAGCCATCATGCCCAGTCTATCTACTAGAAATAATTTAAAGAGCAAAATAAAAGAAAAATGGATAAGGAGATTATGGAGATGGGAAAGTGAGCTGGAGAAAGGGGGACGGGAAGAGGGAATAACAGTGATCACGGCGTAGTATCTATAAGACCACTTTGATGAGGTTAACACAGTGTAATTGCTGGGGATGTCAAAATATATCCTTTTTAAAAAATTATGTATTTGGTTCAGGGTCTTGCTATGCAACTTGGGCTTGTAAGCCCAGTCTGGGTGGCTGGCTTAGCACTCCTGGCAGTGGGGCCCATGTGGCAATGTGGTACTGGGGATTGAACCCTGGACCCTGAGCTTGCCTAAGCAGGTGCTTATTTCCCAGAGCTATCCTCCTGGCCCTCAAACATATCCTAATACAAATATAAAACTGCCTTGGGGGAGTTATGAGAAGGGTGAAAATTCTTTGTCTGTTGATGCTTTGCCTGTGCTGCTTTCTTGTTTTGTTTGTCTGTTTGTTTAAAGGATGTTTCCAATTCCTTTTTTGCAGCTGAACACGTTCCAGGCGGTTTTGGCCTATGATGGGTCTGAGAGCTTCGCCCTCTTTCTTTACCCTGTGGATGGGCTACAGTTCCTTGGCACTCGGCCCAAAGAGTCTTATAATGTCCAGCTGCTGCTGCCAGCTCGGGTGGGCTTCTGCAGAGGGGAGGCCGAGGACATGAAGCGAGAAGGACCGTGCTTCAGCCTGACTAGCACTGAGCAGTCTGTGAAAAATCTCTACCAGTAAGTGCAAGAGCCCTTAGCCCTTGAACATCATGACCTTCCCTTGAACGTCATGACCTTTCTTGTGTTTCTGACCTCGAGTGGCCACAAACCATTAAACGGTAGGTCAGTGGCTTGTAAGAAGGACATTGGATCAAAACCAGGAACTAAATTGAACCCTTGTGGGAACAGTTTCCCTTATTCTCCTGCCCTATTGGGTTTAGAAAATATAAACAACAGTGTTTGTATGCTTCTGTAAGGCTGTATATGTGTGTGTGGTGTGTGTGATGAGTGTGTGTGTGTGTGTGTATGCGTGTGTGTGCAGGGTCCACTGAGGCTTGCTATGAAAAACATCGTTTGTGGAGCCACATAAGAAGATGCAGCCAAATGGGTGCCTGGCTGGAGGATTTGGGGGTTAATCATTTCTAGGAGGAGACACTATGATTTCGTCTTCTGGACAGATACTGTTAAAAATTAAATTAAGAGTAATCTAGCCCAGAAAAAAAAAATAAATAAATACAACAGATGGATGATAGATGGTTAGAAGTCTTAGGATGCCTTGATGCCTCATGACCTGAAGTCATGCTGGTGGCTTTCTGGGGGCATGGGCAGAGTTGGTCCCGGTCCTTAGTCCCAGTGTGGTGCAGTCTGCTTCATTATAACCCTGATTGCATTGAGCCACAATGATATGTATTAACCACAGTAGTTTTGATTTTTGGTTTCACTTCTTTCCTGGGTACCAGTCCAAGGTTCATAAGTTGCTTTCTTGGCTTCTCTAGCTGCTTCTTGGTTTGTGAAATCATTCCAGGTAGGGGAACCGCTCATGCCGTCTGCTCTGCTCAGCCGGCCACCAGAGAGGGCGTGACAGACACAGCGACAGCGGCAGATGGTTCCTCTGAGCTGACACTGATTGAGGGCTTATGGCTTGCTAAGCATTTTGCTAAACACTTCCAGATGTTGTCTTAATTAAAATTCACAAGAATCAAAGGAGGCGAGCACTACTATGGTCTCAGTTTTGCAGAGAAGCTTAGGAAGTAAAGTCAGTGGGCTGTGAGGGTAGAGTGGCCAGGCCGCAGTCAAAGCTCAGGTGTGTGGGCTGAGCCCCTCACCCTCCTCAGTGCCAAGTCCCTCTCTTCACACTGGGCATCTGTAGTCTCCATCTAGGCTGCCCTTGGGCCCAGATCCTGGGATTGCTCGCTCCATGTTTTCCTCTGTCTCCTCTATCCTCTCTTTTTTCTCCTCTCTTCTGTGTACCCTTGTCTTCTTCTCAGGAGCTCTCTGATTCCGTACTCCTCAGAAGTTATGAAGAGCTGAGAGGAGCAAGGCATTTGACATTCACAGAGTTTGAAAGCCCAGCTGTGCAGATCAGCAGCTTGTACTCTGATAAGGTAGCTGGACCCATGGCTCAACCAGTGCAGAGCATTAGAGTAAGTGCTGGCACCCGCCAAGGCCGCAGGAGCCAGGGAAGAGCAAAGAGCCTGTGGGAAAGGTCTTTGTGTTCCTCTAGCCAAGGTCTGGATGCTTACACATGCATCACACACACACACACACACACACACACACACACTTCTACTTGTCCCTTCCAGGCCTCTCTCTCATTTTTATATTTGATGCCTCTCAAAATTCTCAGAATTGCTCAAGAGCTGTTGCATAAGTATGAGACATAGAGCCAAAATGAAAGACACAGGTATTTCCAAAAGTGAAATTCATGATTCATGTAAAACAAGAAACAGACAACAAAGAACAGTGTTAAGTAAAAGAAAAAGTTATCCTTGGTTACTATTTCTTATTCTTTTTCTTTCTTTCTTTCTTTTTTCTTTTTGGTCTTTTTGAGACAGGATCTCGCTATGCAGTTCAGGCTGGCCTTCAGCTCACTTTTGTAGCCCAGGCTGGTCTCGACCTCGCACTGATTCTCCTGCCTCAGCCTCCCAAGTGCTGGGATTACCTGGTGACTATTTCCAGTGTAACCACCGTGAACAGCCCTTGCCGAATGATCTATGTGTGTTTTCTCATTTATTACTGTTCCACAGGCACCTTTGAACCAGGTATCTGTCTTTATTATCATTTTAAGGCTTTATGATATTACCTGGCATATGTTGTACATTATAAAGACAACTTTTTGATGAATATGAGTATGAAAATGTTGTTGAGTTAATGTCGGCCATCCCACTTTACTGCTAAATACTTTGATATGTCTCTCGAAAAGTAAACTTATTTTTATACCCAGTGGAATCTTTTTTTTCCTTAGACTCATGGCTCATAAACCCAAGAGTTGTGATGATGCCATTCATGATATTTGTCACACTTTCTTCTGCACTTTAAAAAAGGAGCACATACTTGCATTGTGTTGAAATTATGCTTTTCTGTCCCCTGAGAGAGAACAGAGTAGTAGCAGCTAGGGGCTGCTCTGGCCATTTTATCTGGCTTTCTCAATGCTTCTAATGAACTGAAGTGGAAGGGCTGTCGTCCCATTTTATCCCAGTTTCCCCTTCTAGGAAATAAAATTCTTCCCATCACGGTGCTTTCCAGCACGCTTGGAGATTTTACAGTTTTTACCTTCCCATTGAGCTTGTTTGACTGAGCTTGCATTTGACATTATGTGTGTATTTCTACTCTTTGAAGCTTTTCGTTTTCCCAAAGTTCAAGAAGAAACTTATAGCTGCAACACCACTGATATGATAATAGTAAACTAAGTATTTTCAGATCGTTATGATTTTCTCATGTCTGTGGTTTTCCTTCTTTACTTGCCAAGGATTACAGCATTAATTGTTAGGCACACACATTGTTAGACACACATAGTGTAGTGTTTAGGATGATCACAGTGGCTTTATCTACATTGCTTTGTATTTTACATTAAACATGAATTACTCTTAAAAAATAACCCTTGTCCTTCCTTTTGGCTTCATATCTTATTCTGCTGTGAGAGGAGGAATGTGCCTCTTTCTCTAAATTAACTATAGAGACAATAGCACGTGCACTCGTGTGCGTGCATACACACACACACACACACACACACACACACACACACACACACATACACCAGGGTTGGTAGAAAGGTGATTTCAGGCTGAATTGATAAATCCTGTTGTTCTAGAAGACATTCAGACAAATACCTATCCCAAAGAGCAAAGGCCTTGTGTTCTCACAGAACTCAGTGAATTTTTAAATTATCTCATTAGTCATTCTTATTCCTCACTGCTGACTTTGGAGGAAATTCCACAGCGTGGGAGAATTCGAGCATAGTGTTTTGTACAAACACCAGCAAAGTCTACAGACTGTTGCGTCCAAACTACTCAGGCCCTTCTCAGCTCAATTTTCTTATTTTTTTTTAAAGCTATATAGATATAAAAGTTGCTTTCTTAAGAACATATCACTGACTCAAAAATAACAGCTCACCGGGATATTTGGAGCGCTGAGTGGAGTCCTTGTTCTTTCCTAGTGGAGCACATGAGTGATCTGTTTCCAAATATTTCTGGAAAGACTTCTACCTATGACTCCTGTCCTTTTGACGAGCTATGTTCTTATTTCATCCTTAACTTTGTTCTGTGCTGGCTCAAGCCTGTAGACCTTTATATATTCTAAAAATGTGTTGACTCTGGTTCTCCATCCCCTGTGGATTAAGTCCTGTGAACAGGGTGTGTGTTTAACATTCTGTAGAACAGTGGCGATCCGGTGGCCAGTGGCAGTATTTTGGCTTCCCACCATAGTATGTGATAGGGTAAATGTCTAGAACAGGGGCTTGTAGTGCTAGTAACTGACCTGAACCCAGCCTCTGCCAATGATTGTTATGTGATCTCAAGAAGCTTTATTAATTTCTATAACCCCATTTTTCTCTGAGTAAAATTAGACGTTGCTGCTGTCCCAAACTTATAGAATGTAATGAAGAGTGTCACGTGCTTGGTCGGAGGATCACAAAGTGTAGACTCATCGCTGTTTACATGTCTGGTGGTAGATTTGAAGCAAAACTGTTTTTGAGTTGTTGGGGATCCCGATCAAATATTTCCATGCAGCCTGTTTGTTTTCAAATAGATTTTTAGATAAAACACTTTGGCCCTCAGAGCAGATTTATAACTTGAAGGGATGGCATTCTAAACATAACATGAAATAAATTCCAGTATCATCCTTTCAGTTACCGCAGAGTCTGCTTTTACGGCGCTTTATACCCCAGGAAACTCCTTGATCTGATCTTCATAGTCTTTCAGTGTTAAGCTTAAGTGCTTGCTTTGTGGGGAGGAGGGTGAGCGGATATTTTTGTTAGGATGAACTGTTTCCTTTCTGTTTAGACTAAGCAACGTGGGGATCCCCGGAGTGTGGGCCTTTCATATCGGGAGCAGCTCCCCACTAGACAATTTCCAGCCGGCCACAGTTGGAGGCCATCTTCCCACAGCCCAACCTTGGGCTCCTCGGGAGCATCCGGGCAGCCATGCAGCCGCCGCCCTGGAAGGTGACTACACAGAAGACAATATGGATTATTATGACGAGAATGAGGAGGAGGAGGAGGAGGAGGAGGAGGAGGTTGAATACCCCCCGGGTGACCCAGGGGAGACATTGGATGCTCGCAGCACGGTGGACGTGTCCTTCCAGTCTAGAGTGGATGGGGGTGCACTGGGAGGTGGGGTCTTTTCTCCATATCCTCACCCGGCTACCTCTGTGCCACACCCAGCACCCAGCGATGGGCTAACCCACCCTGCAACAGAATCTGCCAACGTGGACCCTCCCACCAAAGAGGCAGCACCCCTGGGAGGCGTGGAGACCCCTGCTGTAAGAGACCACGTGCAGCCCTTGGATCTGGCAGGGACTAGAAGCCCAGCTCTCTTAGAGGTCGATGGACATGCCCTGGCTCCTTCCCAGGAGGGCTCCGCGCGCCAAGCTGGAGACAGAGTCATGCAGTCCTACGAGCGAAGGCCCCTGCCTGCCGGCCCTGATCCTTCTGCAGCCCGGCCGCAGGGAGAAGTTCTTCCCAATTACGCTGGGCCTGGCCACCCCGCGCCGGTGGGCAGAGAGAGGCCGGGGGTCGCGGTGGAGGATGACATCGGCTCCAACACTGAGGGTGAGTGCATCCCAAATGCTGCTGGCGACATTTCATTTTTAAAATGTTAGTTTTGGCTGGATCTGGTGGTGCTCGCCTGGGATGCCGGCACTCCGGGAGGCTGAGACAAGAGGCTCACAAGTCTTGAGTTCAGCCTGGGCAAGTTAGCAACTTAGCAGGAAGGTCCTAGGCTCAACTTAAAAAAAAAAAAAAAAAAAAAAAGAATCAAAGGTTGATTTTGTGTAGATTTTTCTCTCAAGGTGAAAAGTTTAGCAAGAAGGTTGAAACTGATTTTTACTCCCTGTATTTCAGGAGATAAATTTCCTTTGCCGCATGAATCCTGGCAGGCAGATTCTGGTTAGAGTCTCTGAACCATTAATAACGCGTTTTTAAAAAATAGGCCTCAGGAAGTGAGGGGGAAGAGCCAGTGGCTTGGCTTGCTCAGTTCTGAGCTCTCGGGTGTAATGAAGAATTCCAGTTAGGGAGCGCAGGGGAGGTAAAGTGTTCTGGGGTCTAGGGCTTTTGTTTTGGGATGTGCGCTGTGCAGTAAGGAGGAGCAGGTCACCCTCGCACCCCGATAGGTCAGCCTCGAACTGCCTCGGTGGGAGATGCACAGCTGTGGGGGGGCCACAAGAGCTCACTGCTGTCCGCCGACCTTACTGGTTCCAGGCTGCGCAGCTGTGGCGTTTACTTCCCCAGAGCCTGGCTCCATGGCCCTGACTCCCTGAGCAGCAGGGGAGGGAGGCAAGGAGGGGATGTGGAAGGGTCACAGGGCTTGGTCAGCCTAGGCCCAGAACCAGGTCCCGGGGGGGGGGGCCTTCATTCCCGGGCGTGAGTTCTCTCACCCATGCCTCTCTGGTCAGAGCTCTACTGGGGGAAGAGGCCAGAGGCTGAAGCTGGCTTCTGAACTGCGGCCCTTTTCACCTTTTCTGTCCCCTTTGTGACAGGACAGTCCTACCCTAGCAAAGAGGGCCTCCTGGGTGTCTCTGCAGCATGACTCTGCAGGATTTTGCTTAGAGAGGTACTTATTTCAGGGGAGAAGGAAGTAAGTGTGACCAAGTGTGGAGGACCTCCTGAGCAGCTCTCCTTGAAAGAAAAGTGACGATCTCCATTTTGACTGAGCCTGACCCTATTCCTTCGTATTGAAATGTACAGAGCTGGCTAGGACTTCTCATTATCCTCTTAGTTGGCCTTAAGCAGTGTGTATTGGTCTAGCCAAGGTGCTGGTGGTAATTTTTGAAGATGGCACACGTGTGTCCCTGATAACAGACGAAGAGCCAATGCTCCACGGTGTCAACTGGGATCGAGCCTCGAGATAGAGGCTGTGACTTCCTGGGGCTTGAAAAGATTACACATCAGAGCTGAAGCACCAGACCCCCAGAATATTAGATACTATCTCAGTAGCATAATACAAACTACTTCCGCTGCATATCCTCTCTGAATATGGCAGAGGTGAATGCAGGCCTCCTACCTAGCCCAGCTCACAGTGCTCACCTTCCCACAATTCCTTTCAGTGTTCACCTTCTTCCCACATTTCCCTTTCACAAGCCACTCCCCCTTCTCCAATGAATAAAACCCGAATGTAGCCCTGGGTCACTCTCTTGGTTCTGGAAAGCCAGCTTCATGACTAGACATAGGGCCCCTTGGCTCCCCAATAATTATATATATGTCTTAGCATCTTTGTTATCGCCGTGGGTTGCGCTGGGAGTGGTAGATTGGAATTAACGTAATGGAATTCCAATAGCAGGATTTTAGAATTATAAGTTTACAGACTTCTTGGGCTGAGATGAGAACCAGGAAGGGACTCCGACAATGAAGGGGGTGCTCTGTGATGACTGGAGGGAACACAGCAGACTCTGATTTTAATCTTGGCTACCTTGAGGGAGCTCCTGGGGCCCCCAGGCCTCTGATTTCTCATACATTTATTGGAAGGATTAAATGAGATGATATATGTGAGGTTATTAGTGCCTGCAGTAGTTGGTCCTTAGAAATTAGTGGCTGCTCGTACTAATTGGGAATGGATGGAGAATAGGTAGAGAATGACAAATGATCTTATTCAATAATTTTGTCTTGATTGGTGTCTGAGGACCCACATTCCCATGAAGTTGAAAATGTGAGTTTTAGCTAGGAGTGGTGGTGGTGCACAGCTGTAATCCCAGCACTTGGGAGGCTGAGGGAGGAGGATCGGTGGGAGTTCGAGACCAGCCTGGGCTAAAAAAGTGAGCTCAAGACCAGCCTGAGCTGCATAGTGAGACCCTGACTCTAAAAGAAAAGAAAAAAAAAAGTGAGTTTTATAGAGGCTTCAGAACCTTTCAGTCTCACTAAGGATGTCCAGAATTTCCACCCTGACTTCTCTCTTTCTAAAGAGATAATAAAATCAAGTAACACATATTTCCACATAGGGGTTTGGAGGTAAAGATTCATTCCTCGGAGGTGGCCTTCCATTTGTGGGTTTTGATTTCCTGTCCTGGTAGGATCTGGGGATTATTGAAAAGCAGGCACCTGAAGTCACGTGGGAAAGTTAAGCAAGGGCTGACCATGCTGCTTTGAACCGTGACAGGCTGGGGGCTCAGTGGTGGCAGTACAGGGACAGAGTGAGAACAACACTGGGCGTAACGCTGGCCCCTGAGAAGCCCAGGTGGCAGCCATAACCCTAGCGACTCCTCAGCTGTGATTCTTACCGACCTCCGGATGTGAACATATTCAGCTGGCATCTTGGAAATGGCCAGATTCACATGGAAAAAGGGGGGGGGGGTAATGCACTGAGACATTTAGGGGGAAAGCTAACTCAAAGTTTTAAAGTCATGGACAAAAAAACCCTAGAGATTTGTTACAAGGGGATTTAGGACAAAGTATGAAGTATAGAAATATACAGCAGGTATGATACCATTTCTTTTGGCAGTCAATTGAGTGTGGGATTTCTTTCCCCCTCTCAAATGAAGCAGCGAAGCCTTACAGGTGCAGGAGCTACATATGAGCTCACTAGGAAGTAGGTGCAGATGTGTGGTAGAGATCCACAGAACATTGACCATGGAGACCGGGCATGTGGCACGCACCTGGCCATTCCTACTGATGGAGCAGGAAGTGCCCAGGCTTAGGGCTTGTGCTAGATTCCACGTCTGCTATTTGGCTCCAGGCAGGACACACGCTCTGTTTGACCCTTGTCTTCCTCAGCTCAGAAATGGAGACAATGTAGATCTCATTCAGTAGTTAGGATTTCCTTTAAAATTCAGAAATCTAGCATCTTTGGAGTTTATGTCTTAAAAGCAAGAATGTCCCAGTCCACCTAGGTTCTGGCCCCAAAAGTATACTACTTGCTTTGTTCTCTGTTCGTAGAGCACAGAACCATCTGTGCGGTGGGTGGAAGCCGCTTGCCCTGGAAGAGACAGGACAAGACTGCAGCAAAACCAGGAAAGAGCGAGGGGAAGTTGTCAGGCAGTGTGCACCAAGGAGGGCCTGAGGTGCAGCATCGGCCAGGTGGGGAGGCCTCAGTGAGGGAAGAGGGCTTTAGTCAGGGCTTGGTGTCTGGACTACTCTGGGGTAAGAAAGGGGAAAAGTGTGAAAACATTCTGGACAGAGAAGTGACAAGAGTGAAGGAACAGGCGAGGGCGGGGGGGCGGAGCGAAAGGACAAGGAAGAAAGAGAGGGTGAGTGTGAGAGGTGTTGCCAGGGAGGGCTGAGCAGGCTGGGCCCCGTTGTACTGTGAGAAGCAAAGAATTGAGGTGGCTTACCCAGGTGGTAGATGCTTCCAAGCCTGCCAAGGTGCTGCTATCCTGAACCTGAACTGAACCTGTGAAAAAGTAGGAAGGAAGGGGGCAGCTGGCTCTCAGAGACCTGAGGTGTTCACACCCCATTCTTATCGTTGTACTGGGATTGGGGTTTTGCTGGGAGAGCTCAGCATAAGAGCAGGGATTTCCACAGCGCTGGGGCCCCTCCACTTCTGGCCTTGAGAGGAGCTGTAGGAAAGAGCACTTTCTGGTGCTCTACCTCAGGATGAGATAGATCCAGCAGGCCCTGTGCCCCCTGCTGTCCTCTAGGCAGGAAAGTCGTGCCTCAGGACACCCCTAGATTGGTGAGAATGCCGATGGAGGCCCCAGCCCCATGAAGACATAGTGTGGGAGCAGTCCTCGCTAGGGTCTTCTTCCTTCTCCAGAAGTAGAAAGTCCTGTGAGTGTATAGCCGAGGCTGTGAGTGGCCAGCCAGGGGCCTGAGGTTTGCCACCAGCATCAGTAGGTACCACGTACATGGGCATGATAAAAACATGTGCTGAATATTTACATTTAAAATTTTTATTACCAGAAAACATATATCATCATTAATTCCCTCAAAATACCTCCTGATTCAAGCATACCTATTCCATCATTCTTGTCACTTTCTGGAAGTCCTCACTTAGGAGTGACTTCATAAGGTACAGTCAGAAGTACAGTGAATGCTGCAGTTCGGTGCCACCCAACAGAAAGGTGAGATTTGGAAAAACATTATGGCATATCCTCAGCTTAGTCATGAGATCTGGCACCCTGTGACTTCTGGGTTTTCCCTAAAGTCAAAACAATAAGGGAAGGGAAACATCTTGAGTTGATTCAGGACGTGGAAGTGGCAACAACAGCACAACAAAAGATACTCCTGAAAGAGGACTTCCAGAACTGTTTCAGAATGTGGTAAGAATGTGAGCTAAGTCTGCTCAAAATAAGACAGAGCATCTGAAGGGATCAATAGGAATATAGTTTTTATTGTAACACTTAAATAAAATATTTACCATATTTTTCAAATTTTATTATATTCATCTTTTCTGTTTGCTTATTTGGTACAGGATCTCACTATGAAGCTCAGACTCGTAGTGATCCTCCTGTCTCAGCCTCCCCATAGCTGGGATTACAGGTGTGTGCCACCACGCCTGGTTTCGGTGGCTGGCATGACACGTGGTACTGGGGATCGAACTTGGGTCCTTGTGCTTGCCAGGCAGGCACTTAGCTATCTCCCCAGCCCTACTGTATTTGTTTTTTTTTTTTTAAATCACACCTCCCATGTTAAAAGCAAACCACCATGGAAACTGGAGGGAAAACCATGCTACTGCTTGGGTCATGCAGGGGGATGTGGTTTTCTATGTAGTCTATCATTTTGGTTGGTAGGAACTCAGAAAAAACATCTTCCCTGGAGCGAAAATGTTGGCTCTCTGTCTTGAAGTAGCCGCAAAAGTTGTCAGAAGTAGAAGAGGCTCTAGCTGCCATGGGCCAACCTGAATAGGAAGACCTTTACCTTCTTGAGATGGGATCTCAGGCCATGCTGTGGACCCACTTGGCTCCTGGGGTTGGATCACAGCCTTGTGTGAGGGGCAGGCAGGCCAAGGATGGAGAAGCAGCGCTTTGGTGTCTCTGGTCAGAACAACCGCAGAGGAGAGTTTTCTATTTTTGTTAAAATTCCCAATTAGGACAACTCTCACGTCCTCTGGCAGGGCCTTTGCCTTTCTCTTATTTCTCTTTCTATTAAAGGACACGAAAAATGTGTATCTTTAAAAAAAAAAAAAAAAGCATTAAATGGAAAAAATAAGTGAGATTTAAAAAGAACCCTCATGTTAAGATTCCTTGAGCAGCTGTCAGACGCCAGTGGAAGGATCTGTGACAAATCAAGCTCGCAGCCAGCAGCCGCTGCCCTCCTGCTGTGCACCGAGGAGCTTGCTGAGTCCATGGGGTCACTTTGGAGGAGTTAGCTCCCTGGGCTGTACCATCAAGAAAGGAGGTTGTGGAGCAAAAATCATGCTTGCGGACGACGCATGTGCGCTTTACTCTCCACCTAACTGGACCCTGGTCGGAAACACTGTCTTCCTCTTCCTCCTCCACCTTCTGAACCGGAATTGGGGTGTAACAGCCAGGTTCCCTGGTGACAGTGATGGCCCCTGAACCTGAGTACTGCTGTTGGCGTAGTGGAAGGAGCTGGGATGTAGGCCCAGAAGCCTGCTTAATCTTGTCATAAAATGGAGACAGTAGCTCTGGATCAAGATAGGAAGCAGACGTGGACGTACATTAGAGCAGGGAGGGGAGGAGGCATACAAATGACTGCTGAGAACAAAAAGTGGCATTTTGTGTTTGGCTGTGCTCTTCTCATCAGGAGGTGTGGACTTTGGTTCCTCCAGTATCTCTGAGTCTAGGGAAAATGCCCACAGAAGCCTGAGGAGTCACATGGGCCAGAAGGCCGGCTTTTCTTGCTCTGGGTAGATGGGCAGGAGTGGGGTCACGTGTCGAGTTCCAGGTCTTCCCTATCATCAGGCAGGGACCTGCTGCTGTCCCTCTCCATACCTCTGCTGCATCTTTATGTCACGTTCTTGAGGGTCGAGGCCAGGTCACTGTCCACGAATGAAGGAAAATGCAGCCCGCCCCAGACAGCTACCCAGAGCTGTTGTTCAGTCAGCTTCAACCCATTGCCTACATGAACGAGCCGTTCTTAGGTCCAAAATGGGAGGCTTGGGCATGCCCTGTGTATTAAGTCTGTTGACAGGAGATGCACTTACTGGGGAGTGAAAATACTGATTCTTGGGACCGATTCGGAGTTTGCATCAGAACAGACATTTCCGATGCTCTTAATGTAGTGGTCCTCAGACTCCACAGAGAGAAACGCAGTTCTCCTTGTAAGGGGTGGAAAGGCGCCAAAGGTGTCAGGCCAGGGGTACGAGTTGCCTTCTAGCCTGGTGTAGGGATCCATTGGTCTTATTGCAAATGGTTCAACCCCAGGGAGACACAGTGGTAACCGCCAGTCTGCCTGATGGGCAAGACTAACTCAATGCGCACAAAAATGCTCCTTTATTTATACTTCTGCAAAGTTTGCATCCCATGACACAAGGCTGCCCAGTGACCAATAGCTGGCCTCAACCAGAAAGAATGTTTTTCTCAGCACTGGGATAGCTTGTTTGCTTTAGGCACTGAGGCCCAGTCCCACCTATACACACTTGATCAATTTCCTGGCTTCCTGCGGCTCACAACAGGCTGGGGTAAAGGTCCCTGTCACTCAGGGCCCCCCCACAGTCTGGGCCCTCTGTGGTAGATGCAGCTACACTGTCCGGTTCCCTGAGGCCAAGATGTGAAAGTCGCGCTGGACTGCCCGCCTTCTCTCCTCCCACATCTGGGCCCTAAGCCAGCCCTCTTGAGTCCACCTGCCAAGCTTCCAGGTCTAGTACCACCTCAGGTTCTCAGCCAGTGTGTCTTACCTACAGTGCCAGCCCAGTGCCCGTCCACTCCAGGTCAGGTCACTCCTGAGCAGCTTCTCATGTCACCCAGATCCTTCCTGAGCCCCTACGGGAGTGGCCCAGCAACCTCCACGCTCCTGCCCCACACAGTGAGCATCCAGCCCAACTCATCCATTGGGGCTCCTTTGCCCACCTCCTCTAGGCCTCTGCCTAAAGGTCGCCTTCCTCATGGCCCTAGCACTGAAAAGAACAGCATCGGTCTGCTTGGCCCTTAACACATCTGCCATACTACGTACTGCGCCTGTTTATTGGCTGCTGCCAAGAGAATGTAACCTTCAGAGCAGGGATTCCTGTCCTGCATAATCGCAGCTCCATCATTGATTTTTAGACCTGGGCCAGGCCTCGAAGGAGTACACCATAAATACCGCCCAGTTGCTGAGTAAATGCATAAAATTACAAGAGGAGTGCAGCTTTCTCCTGACAAGCTTTTTTCTTATGTGTGCACATTAATGCACGCACTTCACACCTCATGTCAAGGTGAGCATGGAAGGAGTGTTCTGACGGGCTTTAACCTCCTTTCTCTGCCATGGAACTGGGGGGGTGAGTGTGTGCGCGGCTTAGTGGCAAGTTCCACCCTGAAAAACAAGGTGATTGGAAAGATTCTCAGGTTAGCTTATCCATAACTAATTAACTCATCCTAATTAGACTTTGGAGTCTCCCATTGGCTTTTTGTGGGAGCGCGAGTGTTGCTTATTTCTTTGCGGTATTGGGGATTGAATCCAGGGACACCACACCACTGAGCTGCATCCCTAACCCTTAGTTTTTATTTTGAGCCAAGGTCTTGCTAAGTTGCCCAGGCTTGCCTTAAACTTGGGACCCACCTGCCCCAACTTCCCAAGTGGGTGGAACTGTGGGTGTGCATGCCACACTGGAGTCACCATTTTGTGGAAAAACATGTGTTGGTTTCTAATGAACTTGTCACACTTTGTGTAGTTGCAGGCTTACCTGCACTGGCTGTGCTGTTGTGCCTCTGTGTTAGTTAAATTAACCTAACTCTGAGGGCCTAAGTCTCTCCTCCACCCACCTCTCCTTGTTTCAGAGTCCAGTTTGGAGTAGGAAATAGACCAAAGAACAAGTCTTCCCCACAACAGCAGTTCAGGGAACCTACCCAGACCTGGTGATTCCTTAATTTGCTGACAGAACAGTGTGTAGAATTTGGTTTTACTTTTACCTGTATGTCCTGAAGATGACTACACTATAGACTTACATCAGATCATGTTTTTGCGTTAGGTCTCAGAAGAATGGTCAAAAAAAAAAAAAAAATGTGATTTTGGCAATGCTGGTATCTGGCAGGTCCCCTGGTCCCCTCGATTTAGACATGAGAGAGCCCAGACACTGCCAGCCTGGGATCTATAGAGCCCCCTGGAAGGTGGCCAAGCTGGGGTCCTGCAGTAGCTCCTGCTCTCTCCCATCCACTTACCCAAAAGCCCTCTGGAGGATGATGGGGTCGTGACAGCATGAGCTGGAGGAGTCTGGGGCTTTGACGGACCCGAGTTCAATTCCTTCTCACAATTCAGCTTCCCCCTTTCAAACCAGTGACAGATGGTGACAGTTTCTCTACAGCGACCTCTGTAATATTTTTATCGTGTCCCATTCTGCTCTTTTCTGCCTTGAGTTTTGTCACTTTCTAGTTAAAAAAAAAGGTTATGCCTGTCACTTCCCTGTTTTTAAAAAGTTGAATTTTGCCGAATTTTCTATTTTTATCTAGCTGGAATTCCTCAGCTAAGCCTTCACAGCCTCATAAAACGACTCTTGGGTCACCGGCTCTGTGTTTACTGTGTCCCTCGTCACATTTTCCACTTCAGGGTCATGCTGGACCCACTCAGCTTGCTGGGTTTTGGAGCCTGTACCAAGAGCCTTTGTGGATTGTCCTTGTGTGGCTGCTTCTCACCTGCGCTTTCTCCAGCATGCCATAGTGTCCCCGCCCCCTCCCAAACTGCTCCATCCTACTTTGAAAACTGCCTTAGAAAATCTCACACAAGACTTCCTGGCTGGAGCCCGCATGGACTTTGTCCAAATCCGTAATCTTCTCCTTACTCTCAGGCTCCTGTTGGGTGTGACCGGTCCCTCAGCAGTTGAGATTGTAGAGGCCTCTTCTGGGTTTGAGTCCGCTGTTGTGTGTGACTTCAGTCAGGCGTGTCCCTTTTGCCTCGGTTTCTTTATCTGTCAAGCAGGGATTTAAAACAATGCCTGCTACCTAAGGTTCTTGTGCCGATTAGGAGTTATAGTCAATGGAAGAGTATCAGGCACTGCTTAAATGTTAACTTTAATTGCTGGTCCAACTGCATTGTTGTACATGTGGTGTTACCTATCTCTTCCATGACCTTGTTTTCTGTTCTTGCCTGGAACATTTGGCATTAATATTTTGATTTCTTCTTTCTTTTCCTGTTTTCTCATTTTGAGGCCTAAACCTGGACACAACTGTGACCTAGGAGTAGGTATCCTTCATCCTTGGGGTCTGGCACTCCCCACCAGCACTGGTGTGTTGTAATAGAGTGCTCCTGGGGTCACCAACAAACCCCAACTGTTCCTTAGGAGGCAGGCAGAGGAGCATGCAGGCAGTCTGCCCCTAGTGGCCGCATTTGGGATTGTCACACCCCTTGCTATCCTGGGAAGCAGCACCCTTGGTCCTTCCGTGACCCCCTTGGCCATTTCCTTGATGGACAGTGGCTTGTGCCCCGATTCCCCTGTTTCTCAGGAGCACAACTAGCTTTCCTTTTTCTCTGATGGTCAGAGTAAGTGGAGATGGGAGCAAC
Source organism: Myocastor coypus (assembly GCA_004027025.1). Lineage (NCBI taxonomy): Eukaryota > Metazoa > Chordata > Mammalia > Rodentia > Myocastoridae > Myocastor > Myocastor coypus. The sequence continues at coordinate 28,039 of PVJA010014729.1, read as the reverse complement.
CGTGCTCGGAGCAGCATGCTTACCTGCTCCACCGTAGCTTTCTAGGAACTCTGCGACTGTAGCCCAAGCCCCCTGCTATTTCCTGGATATCCTACTTGGGCCCTGCCCAACCCAGCAAGCTCTGCACAGCCCGAGAAGATGTTAACAGCTTGATTTCCTGTCCCTTTCCCCTCCACCACCTCTTCCTCACCTTGGAATGTAGGTCTGAATGCATTCTTTTTTTTTATGAATTTAGGAGAGGGTCTACAGGCTGTGCAGGGTGTACAGGATCGTGCTATGTAGATCAGACTTGTAATGGTTCTCCTGTTTTCAGCCTCCCAAGCACTGGGATGACAGGCGTGTGCCACCATACCCAATCTCACTTGTAGTCTCAGCATGGGGGCGGGCAGCACCCTGGAGATAGGACCCTGGGCCTTTGCTCTTTGCCAAAACAGGTGCTTTAGTCCGTTGAGAACTGACCTATCTGGCCGACCCTCGGAATGCATTCCTTTTTAAAAAAACAAATATTTATTTATTTATTTGTTTGTTTGTTTATTTATTTATTTATTTTCTTGTTTCAGAACCTTTGTTTATTTACTCATTTTTATGGCCGGCTCAGCCCGCCCCGAGGGCAGGGCTGGCGCAGCACGTGGTGCCAAGATCGAACCACGGTCCCGGAAGCCACTCAAGCTTTTCCAAGCAGGCGCTTTAGACCACTGAGCCATCCTGCCGGGCCCGGAATACATTCTTAAAAGCTCTTCTTTCTCCTAAACCAAATTTCTAGGTAGGGACGCTACAGGTTACTCTTGAAAGTTCAGGGTTACCTAAAAGAAGAAAGGAACAGTTAGACCCCAGTTGTCAGTGATGTCCTTTGGCTTTCTCTTGGCGGGTGTCCTAGTAGACCGTGCCTAATCGCTGGTATGTAGCCATTGCTGACCCACAGGGCCGGCAGTTCCCTGCAGCTCCCTGCAGCGTGTGCTTAGGACTGGAGCCCTTTCATCGGCCACATTTCAATCTCTGTGCCGCGGTCTTATTTTAGGACTGCGAGGAGCCCCAGATGCTACCAGTAAGCAGAGCCTCTTGCCAGAAGACGAAGCAAGTCCATTCCCCTGGGCTGAGTGTTACTCCTGTCTCTTCGGCTTCAAAAGCCTCTTTGTTTATTCCAATCCAAACCTGTGTCGCAGAGCAGACGCTCGCAGCTGCCGCGCCAGAATCGCCCCGTGGCCTTCATGCAAGTTTGTTTTATTTTTCAGTCTTTACCTATAACTCTGCCGGCAAGGAAACCTGTGAGCATAACCATGGCCAATGCTCCCTGCACGCCTTCTGCACGGACTACGCCACGGGCTTTTGCTGCCATTGCCAGTCCAGGTTTACCGGAAACGGGAAGCACTGCCTCCCAGAAGGTGATTGACAGGGGCTGCTCTGGGGCTTCCATTTCTGCTTCCCCGCTACCCTCTGGGCGCAGCTTTGAGGACCTTCTATCTCTACGACTTAAAGCCCTGGCAACTTGCAGGTGCTGAATAAATGTGGTAGGACTGAATCGGTCTTGCCGTGGTTTCCCAGTTCGAGGAAACCCAGAATTACTTTGCACACCCACTTAGCTGCTGCGTGGCACCCCTAGCCTGGCTGATGGATTTTCTGTTTCCCAGGAGCACCTCATCGCGTCAATGGGAAAGTGAGCGGCCACCTGCGCGTGGGAAACACGCCTGTCCACTTCAGCGACGTGGACCTGCATGCGTACATAGTGGACAATGATGGCCGAGCCTACACGGCCATCAGCCACATCCCACAGCTGGCGGCCCAGGCACTTCTCCCCCTAACGCCCATTGGAGGCCTGTTTGGCTGGCTCTTTGCTTTGGAGAAACCAGGCTTCAAGAATGGCTTCAGCCTCACAGGTGAGCAGGGCTATCTCAATTACTCTTCTCTCATTGCTGGGACAAATGACCAACACCCAAAGTGAAGGAAGGAAAGGTTTATTTAGCTAGCAGTTACTGGAGGTTTCAGTCCATACTCAGCTGGCTGTGAGGCAGAGCGGCACATGGCAGAGGGCCACCTTTCATGGTGGCGGCAAAGAGCAGAGAGCAGCAGTTCCTGACGGTGGAAGGCAGCAAAATAGAAAGAACAAAAGAAAAGAGGAGAACCCCCAATGATGGCAACAGTCTGTCTCTCTGTCTCTCTTGTGTTACATTCAGGGTGTCCTCCCCAGGCTGGGTGTAGTGCTCACACCCATAATCCCAGGAGTACTCAGACCCATCATCCTAGCCTTGGGTCATGAATTCATCACAAACTAGGGCTAGGGAGGTAGCTCAGTAGAGTAAGCTCTTGCCTAGTAAGCACAAGGGCCTGAGTTCAATCCTCTGTTCCACAAAATCAATCAACCAATTAATCAGTCAATCTGTAGATCACAAACTAGAACTGCATCTCAGCGGCTACATGAGGCTTTGGGGTGGGGTTGGGGGGAGACAAATACATGCAGATCATGACAAGGGCCCTGGGAGGGTGATTGGCCGCTGCCCGAGGTGTGCTCCTCAGGGAGGTACCCAGGAGGAGGGAAGGTGGCCTTCCGACGCTGGCACCCAGATGTTGACGGCCTCTGTGCAGAGGCCATTGGAATTCCCTTTGGGTTTGCGCAACAGGGTTTTTGAAAGTGATTCCTTCTAAAGGTCCTTCCAGCTCTTGAGAAATAGGATGACTCCATTAGCATTTGTGTCCTTTTAACCTAATTTGTTGAAGCAAATTTGTTTCAGGCTGTATTTGAGTACAGAGCTGTCAAGTAGGAATGCAAAAAAAAAAAAAATATATATATATATATATATATATATATATATATATATATATATATATATCAGGCACTTGGAGGTGATTTTTCTGTCAGGAGAGGGGTGTCCTTCCTCATCTCACCCCTCCAAATCTCCCTACAATGGTAGAAGCCAATAACAGGCCAGGCCAGCGCTTTTTTTTTTTTCTTTTTGAGACAGGGTCTCATTATGCAGTTCAGACTGGCCTTGAGCTCACTTTTGTAGCCCAGGCTGGTCTCAAACTCACACTGATCCTCCTGCCTCAGCTTCCCAAGTGCTGGGATTACAGGTGTGCACCACCACACCCGGGTAGGCCAGTGCTTTTTAACTTGGACCTGCGCACAGATCTCCTCTGTTCCCACCCAGGAGGCCTGGGGTCCTGCTTCTCTAGCAGGTTCCCCAGAGATGCTCTTGCCAGGGTCTCTCTTTGATAGCAAGAGCATGGAGGATGCTTTCTGACCTCTCACATGCCCACCTGTAAAGAGCTTGTTTCTCTACTACATGTAAAAGAAAGTGCTTTGGAAAAACAGTTCTTTCTCCATTTCCAACTTCAGAGCCAAATGCATGTTTGTATACTATCTTGCCTTTAATCTAAATACTTGAATAAACCCTTGGGTCCAAAGTAGATAAAATTTAGTGCAGCAGATGAAGTTTGAACTTGAGATAAACAGTGAACTCTTTAAGAGTATAAGTATGCCTTCAATATTACATGGAACATGTAGGAAAATACACATTGCTTATCTGTAATTCAAGTTTAATTGGATGTCCTGGTTTATGTTTTTTTTGTGTTTGTTTAGATTTTGTTTGCTTTTTTGTGTTTGCTGATCCTGGCAACCTTAACGAAGTCAAGGATGTTCGTGAGGGTTTCTTTCTCACAGAATCCAAGCCCATGCACACAGAGGTGGTGTGAGGGAAGACGCAGGACAACCATTCTGGAACCAAAAAGTTGGGAGGTTAGAGAATCGACTGGTGATAGGACTTAGTTTGAATAAGGAATAATCTCCTTAGGCAGGATGTGAATAGCCTCCTTAGCTGTAGAAATTATCAAGGTATTCATTTTTGTGGTGCAGGGAACGCAGCCCAGGACCTTACTTTCGGTACTGGGAATCGAACTCAGGACCTCACACTTGCCAGGCAGGTGCTGTGCTGCTGAGCTATATCCACAGCCCTCCATGGCCTCTTATGTTAGGCAAGCTCCATTACTGAGCTGGAGCCCCAACAGTGCAACTAATGACTTCAGGAAGGCCTCTGTTCATTTCTGTGTTGATTGCCTTTTTTCTTTTCTAGGTGCTACCTTTGTCCATAATGCCGAAGTGACTTTCTACCCAGGACAGGAGAGGGTTTGGATCACACAAACTGGTGAAGGACTTGACCCAGAGAACTACCTCATTGTCAAGACCAACATCCAAGGCCAGGTGCCCTCCATTCCAGCAAATTTCATAGCCCACATCCCTCCCTACAAAGAGCTTTACCGTTACTCTGACTCAGGTATGTGTGACCAGTAACATCTACAAAATAGGAACACTACCTACCTCACAAGAACTATACCATAGTTCCAAGAATTAAATGAGTAGTGATGTGGAATGTTCTAGAATACTGGCATCTAAGATCAGCTTTGTATTCTTTTTGTTCTTGCAAAATACATAGCATAACTGAGCAGAATGCTAGATGCTCTACACTGGGACATCAGTGTCCTTACCCCATAGTATTTATAGTATTATTTATAGTAATATTGATAATACTGTTGATATTGTAAATAGTAATAGTATCAACAATACCAGTGTCTATGAGGATGAATAGAGATGGCATGATCGTATACAGCTAACCATGCTATTGTGGGGCACAGAAAAATATTGGATTAGTAGAATTTGTCTTGTAACCTTATTTCAGTTGGATTTGGCCTGCTTTATTTATTTATTTATTTATTTGTCTTTTTGAGACAGGGTCTCGCTATGTAGTTCAGGCTGGCCTTGAACTCACTTTTGTAGCCCAGGCTGGTCTCGAACTCACACCGATCCGCCTGCCTCAGCCTCCCAAGTGCTGGGATTACAGGTGTGCACCACTACAGCCTGCTTGGCCTGCTTTAAAGTCACAGAAAGAGGCTATGTGCTGTTGTAAAACTTATTTGAGATTTGAAGTTAGGAGATAAAATTTCACATGCTGAATTTGGCATTTAAGATCTGTGAGGGAAGATCACTTAACATTTATCTCCTCTTTAGCATGAGCGTAAAGGCATATTTTCTGTCTCCCTTACCTGGTTTATAGTTGTGCACTATGTGATGTGTTTTCTCAAGTGTTACTGTGTGTCAGATAGGCCATGGCCGCAGTAACCAGCGTGTGGCATGTCTAGGATTATGTGTGTCCTCTGGGCCTGGCTTTTTTCATGGTCTGAGGGCTGGAAGCTAGACGGGTGACACAGGGAAGCCCAGACTGTGCCCAGCAAGGTCCAAGGCTGGGTAGCTGACCGGGGTCCACTCATAGCATGCCTCTTTCTTCTTGGAGGTGTGCAGACTTGCTGAAGTGTGAGACCATGGAAGGCATCGTTCTGCGCAGTGTATGGGATGGGAGGTTCAGAGCTCTGGGTGTGGTCAGAATGCCATGAGTGCTGGTTTAGCTTTCCATGTACCAGCCCTGTGTCTTGGCCTCTGTAAGTCTCTGCCCCCATGGTGGTGGTACCCTGATGACAGTGCTGGCTCGAGGGGCTGCTGGGACACATGAGCAAGGGAAGACATAGCAGTAACACTTACTCTTGGCAGACCACAACGGTAACCACAGTAGCTCCTCTTCCTCCTCAGCTCTGTGGCTCTGCAGCCTCTTAGTTTCCCAGGATTCCTTTGTAGGTCTCTCACAGCAGCGCAGGGAGTTCCCAAGAGAATGTGCTATAGGAATTAGATGAAAGAAAAGACTGTGGGCTTTCTACCTCTGCACTTTATATTTGAAAGTATTCAACAGTTTGTAAAATATCTGTTGCAGCTGTGACTTCCACAAGTTCCAGAGACTATTCCCTCACTTTGGGAGCCACCAACCAAACAGGCTCATACCGCATCCACCAGAACATCACTTTCCAGGAATGCAGGCACGCCAGACACCGAGCTGTCCCCAGCCCCCAGCAGCTGTCAGTGGACCGAGTCTTTGCCTTGTACAGTGAGGATGAAGGAGTGCTTCGATTTGCTGTGACCAATCAGATTGGCCCTGTGGAAGGTGGGGTTTCTCATTTTTATTGTCATGATCTCCTTTTGGAGAAGCCACAGTACAGTGCAGAGGTTGGTGAGGGTTAATGAGTGCCAGGCTCTGTGTTGGGTGCTGGGTATAAGGGTGAATAGACAGGGACCCTGTCTTTGAGGTGGAGGTGGGTAGAACTAGAACTTCTAGGATAGCATCCCTGCCAAAGCCGGAAAGCAGAGCCAAGGGCCCGTGCTGTCTTCAGGGTGACAGACTTGTCGCTCTCCAGATCAGCACGAGGATGCCTGCTCTTGCCTCTGTGGTCTAACACAATGCTAGCCAGCAAGTAGTCAGAGTATGAGATCAGACAGGTCTAAATTGGAAAGGGAAAATTGATATCTGGTATCTAATGACATGATCTACCTTACTGCGTGCACAAAAAACATCCACTTGAGATGGGTCAAAGACCTACACTTATGAACCAAAACTTCTAGGAGAAGACAGAAGTGTGTGGTTGTGTGATCTTGAATGTGTCACTGGCTTCTTAGCTATGACACTAAAAGCATGAGCATCAACACAAAAAAATAAACGGATGGCATCAAAATTTTTTTTAAAAAATCATGTGCCAGAGGCCATTAACGAAGGCAAATACAACTCATAAAATGAAAGGAAGTATTTTAGATCTAGTAAGAGATTGGCTCTAGAAATACTATTATAAATTGAAGAAAAATCTAACTAAAAGATGGGCAAAGGCTCAGAGAAGACCCTCTCTAGAGATACTCAGACAATGAGAAGCAAGTATTCAACCCCATTATCCAGGGCTGGCCACAAAGCTCAGCGGATTAACATTGCCTATGAGCAGACACAGGGGCCGGCAGTTCAGTCCTCTGGCCTGCAGTGCTGGTCCTGCCCCTGGCATGTGCTGAGATGGTAGTTGAGACTGGACATGGTGGTGAGCGCCTATAATCCTAGCTCTTGGGAGGCTGTGAACAGGCGGATCAATGAATGAGTCTGATCTAGTAGTAAGACCCTGAATATCCTATGGACCCTTCCCTAAAAAAATACAAAACCCCACCATTATCCATCAAGGAAATGCAAATAAATACCACAGATATTACTTTACATCATCTGGATGGCTTAAAAAATACCTAAACAAGCTGTGGAGAATCAAGGCTCCCTCACTGCTCGTAAGAGTGTCTGATGGTGCAGCTACTGTGAAAAGCAATAGCAGTCCCTCAGAAAGTTCAACATGAAGCTACCATTTGATAGCATAGAATTATTATAGATCCAAGGGAGGAGAATTTACTGTCCCCACAAAATGCATAGAAGCATCCTCAATGTCTATCAGCTGATGGATACACACAAAATAGTCTTGGGTCCATACAATGGATCTTTCTTCAACCACAAAAGGAACTGTACAGGCTACAACACAGATAAGCTTTGAATCATGCTGAATAAAAAGCCAGATACACAACATGCTGAAAAGAAGCCAGATACACAACACACACACACATACAGCATATCCAGAGCTTTCATTTATACAGAATTTCCAGAATGGGCAATCCACAGAGACAGCAGGTAATGTTAGCCAAGGCTGAGAGGGAAGAGAGAGAGAATTAGCAGCTAAAATGTACAGGGCTTCTTTTGCAGGTGGTGAGAAGTTCTAGTGGTTGAGTGTCCCGATGTGGAGCCATGTGGTTTCCCATGGTTTAGATGCACAACGATCATCTTCCCCAGGGAGTAATCAGAGCTTGAAGTTCCTGCTGTCTTCTAGCCGCCAGCCAGTCTGCAGCTGTTTGAGCTGCCAGTGGGCTTGGCTGTCATCTGCAATGTCTTAGAACCAGACCCAGCGATGCTTCCTGTCTGTCCTCTCCAGAGGTCCTTTCTGAGAGCTGAGATCTGAGGCAGAGGGCTGTGCAGGGAAGCTGGACGGCTGTCCCTTTAAGGAAACAATGCTTCCTCTCTTAATTAAATGAGCAAATTGGTTCCAGATTCCCCAACAGAGTGGTGAGGCTGAACATCGAGATGACTCGGGAAGGGCACTGCTGCTCTGACGGTGACCGGAGAAAAGATAACCACTGTAAGGAATGCACAGTGGGCAGGGTTTAGCAGTGTATCCTGGAAATCCGGGGCAGTCTGATGTTGGAGTCCAGTAACACAGAGCTTGCCTGACTTGACAGAGGTTCTGGTTCGAGCCCCAGCACTGCACAGTCCACGTATTTATTTTTAGAAACGAAACTCTCCGTACTGGATTCAATGCTCTGCTGTCAGTGAAATTCTTGTTTTATTTTATTTTATTTTTTAACACTGGGCTCTGCATTTTCTTTTTGCATTGAGCTCTGTGAATTATGTAGCAGGCCCTATCTGAGAGTACATTTGAATCAGTAGCATATAATTAGGGATGTCCCTAATTATGTCCCTAAAATTGCTCTCCTCAATTTTATGTACTGTCATGTAGCTTATCCCAAGATGGTAAGCCACCTCGGAGGTGCCTTTAAAATTTCACTTTCTCTTACTGCCTAGCAGGGTGGCAATCTCTGACGTCCGTGTGTACTCACTAATCTTTGTTGGAATGCACCACAGTAAAGTTTTGATGCTGCAAGGTGCTGGGTAAGAAGGCTTAGCAGTCTTCATATTTATAAATTAAAACATTCTGGAAATTGCTTTCCCTTTTGGCAAGGTATGCCAGGCATTTTTGCACAGAGTCTTCTCCTAAAATGGAGAACAAGTGGTGGGGAGGAGCCAGGTTCTCGTCTTGTGTCAGTCTCTGGTGAGGACATGACCCGGCTGCTCCTGGTTATCGATGATACGTGCCACGCCTGATTCCAGGGCTTAGTCCATGCCCTTGAGTACACTCAGCAGCCAACATGGCAACACTGCACTCCTTTCCTGTCTGCCAGGAGAGCAGAGCAGAAGATTCCCAAGGATGCCCTCATGGTTTGGGGAGCTTGGCGTATGCCGGCCTAAGCTCATGAGATTTTAAAAAGCCTTGGGAGCCGGGTGTGGTGTCACATGCCTATAATCCCAGCATTTGGGAGGCTGAGGCAGGAGGATCAGTGTGAGTTTGAGGCCAGCCTGGGCTACAAAAGTGAGCTGAAGGCCAGCCTGAACTGCACAGTGAGACCCTGTCTCAAAAAGACCAAAAAAAAAAAAAAAAAAAGCATTGGGATTGGGAGCTGGGCTTAAGATTCCATTGCTTCAGTTTGTGGCACTGAGGAGAAACTGTAGTGCTTCCTATTTCCAGGTAATGGTATGGCATGGGGACTGGGGAGGTACTGGGCCGTAGGGACATACAGTGATGTTTCTTACAAAGTGGCTTTGGGAGTGTACCAGAGAGTGACGTGACTTGGCCAAGCCATCTTAGGTGACAGCAGACTGTAGAGGAAATTGGAGGAGTCAGGACGTGGGCCGTGGGGGGTAGGCAGACATCCTGGGAACCAGGAAGAAGCCTGGCAGTGAGGTGGGCCGCAGCAGAGGCACAGAGGTGAGAGGAGAGTGCCAGAGAACCCAGGAAAGGGTGGTAGTGCCAAGACATACCTGCAGGTGCCTGGAGCTGGTGATGAGGGAGCTGCACAGAGTGGAAGGGTGTGGAGTACACTCCTGCCTTCAAATCTTTTGAGCCTAAGTTTAGAATTAATTAAGGAACTGAGACAAAGCTAAAACCCCTAGTGAGGAGGACCATGGCCCCGCTGAGGGAAAGAAGGACGGCACTCATGGGATGCCTGCTGGTGTGGGCAATGCCATGCAACACATTGTGTTGGGAGTTTTTGTTTTATGTATTTGGTACAGGGTTCACTGGAAAGCTCCAACTTGTGATCCTCCTGTTTTCAGTCTGTTCAACACTAGGATTATAGGCATGCACCACCACACCCGAAGGTCTCTGTGACCTGCTCAGCATGCCCTGGGGCAGGGCCTGCACTGGCATGGCATGTGGGACTGGGGATCGAACCCTGGTCCCTGTGCTTGTCTAAGCAGGTTCTTAGTCTGCTGAGCTATCTCAGTGGTCCTGTGTTGGGATTTTAAAGGCAGTTCTGGCAGATTCAGGCATTTGTGCTGCTTTTTTATGCCTGAGGAATGTGAAGCAAACCAATAGCCAAAGTTTAGAATCATCTAGGCAGGGAGCTGCCTCCAACTCTGCTGTCTTTGCCCAGTGTTGATATGATAACCTAAGAAATTCTGGGGGTAGCCAGGTGGCAGGAAGCACAGGCCTCAGAGTAAGGATGCCTGATTTTATCTTGTTGTGGGCCCATCCACCCATCTGACTGAGGTTCCTCAGCCTCTAGGTGCTGCATTAGAAAGTAAAGGTATGACGATAACATTTTCTCCTGACTGTAGCCAGTGAGGATTCCAGGGAATGTCACATACGCAGGGCGTGAACTGTGACACTGTACCTAGAAACAGTTCTTGAGGGAAGATTTCAGATGTTTACAGTCCTCACTGTCTCACTATCCTGGGTGGGTTTGGGACAAAGTTAAATCCTGAAAGCGAGACTTTGAAATTGCATTATACTCATAGAATTAGTGAATTTGCATGAGAGACTCCCAAATTTAGAGCCAGAAATTTGAACGTTGAGTCTGTGCTGCACCACTTCCTGTATGCCTTGAGGTAATTTTCCCTCATCTCAGGCACACTGTCTTTACCAGTGAAGCCCCCTATCATGGAGACAGCACCCCAGAGCACAGTTGAGAATCACTTAAGAATCACAACAGATGGAACCAAAGCTCTTTTAACTTGAAGTAGACGTTGGCTACTTCTATTCCCTAGATATGAACCCAGGGAAAGCAAAAAAAAAGCATCTATACGATAAGCACACGGAAACCATTCTGGAATTTAAACCCGAGTGCAAATAATCTAGCCTAGCTGTGCATGGTAATAACTTAGTAGATTCTCCATGTGCGACATGACACACACATGCATGCAGTCAGTCCCAGGGACCCTTCTCTCCCCGTCCTTCCTTGCACATGTTCTTTGTCCATCAGCCAGCGTATCTTTGGTTCCTTTCCACCCATGCAGCGGACTCAGAGCCCACTCTGGTGAATCCTTGCTACGACGGGAGCCACACATGCGACACGGCAGCGCGGTGCCATCCCGGGATGGGGGCGGAGTACAGCTGCGCATGCGCGCCAGGCTACCAGGGAGACGGATGGAGTTGTGCGGGTAAGGGCCATGTCGTTTCCGCCACCAGCCCCTTGTCCTTCCTGTGCCATCTCCACATCATTCTTTGTGTGGATGACACGTGGCTACAGTCTCTGTTCGCCACTGATTAATACTGCTTTAGCATATGTGAATCTGAATGTAATCACAGCAGTCCCTCGCTCTTTTTCTCGCACTCACTGTTTTGTGAGTTTCCAGAAAATATTAATCTAAATTGTTTATCACGGATTTTTCTCTATATGCATAGTATTTATGGGTTTTGTCTACAAAATTTAAAATATATAAAAATATATCAAAAATGTTAAATCTAACATAGAAGCATATTAAGTGAAAATAAAATATACTCCTTACAGTATGTATTTCTTTAGCGGGTGAATACTTACTATAGCATTATGAGTTCAGAAAATGATTAAAGAACATTAGAAGTATTTAAAAGTGTGGGAAGGGTTTATCAGAGTGTAGAAAGGGCTTATATATAAATATATAACATATTTATATATGTTAAAACATATATAAATGCTAAAATAAAAATAATGTCACTACTTAGCTGATTTTTGCTTATTGCAAGGGAGTCTGGAATGTAACCACCAAGATAAGTGAGGGACCACAGTATATAAAAACTAAAAGATCATCTAGTAGGTTTGAAAAGGTGGTTCAGGGTGGGTATTTTGGACTGATGCTATAGAAAAAAACGTGTTGCATTTCTTGGATAGTTTTTTTTTTTTTTAATTTATTTATTTTGTCTTTTTGAGACAGGGTCTATACAGTTCAGGTGGGCCTTGAGCTCACTATTATAGCCTAGGCTGGTCTCAAACTTGCACTGATCCTCCTGCCTTAGCCTCCCAAGTGCTGGGATTATAGGCATGGGCCACCATGCCAGGCCCTCTTGGATAGTTTAAGGTTTATAATTTTGACCTTTATTAAGCCATTTTTAGATTTTCTAGAAGGCATGTTTTCAGATTTTCTTTAAAGTTTAGGCATTTATTTCTTTCACCTGTTATATCCCAGAAATCAGAAATTTCCTCAGATTAAAAGATTGTTAGTGTACTTTTCTTCTGAGTATTACTTCCAACACTTAAAGAATTCTTAAAATAGTCATTCAAAAATGATCTCCCTGTAGCTTACCCTGCAAACACTTGAAATTAATTTTTATGTTAGATTATCTGCAACTCGCCTTCGTTCCTGTTGCTTAGCCACCCTACCATCTGGCTCCTGCTGGATCCTTCTGCCGCTGTCAATTTCCTGGCAGCATCTTAGCATGGGGAGGACCGAGCCTTCAGAGCTCGCCCTTCTGGAACCTTGTTTTCAACAGCTCTTTTCTGTTCTCATTTCTTCTTAGACGTCAACGAGTGTGCAACCGGCTATCATCGCTGTGGCCCTAACACTGTGTGCCTCAACCTCCCGGGAAGCTACCGGTGCGAGTGCCGCAGCGGCTACGAGCTCGCGGAGGACCAGCGCTCATGTGTCTGTGAGTGCTGCAATCGCTTTGCTTTTGGATCACAGAGGTGCTCAACCTTGCTTTGTAAATTCTGCCCTCCAGAAGCTCTGCTCTGTGATTTTCTGGAAAGCTACACACACAGTGCAGTACAACAAGCCTCTAGTTCAATTCAACCTTGTTTATTGGAACAATTTTCCTCTACATAGATATTTTAGGTGGTGAATCCTGAGAGGACACGCTCAGCTGGGACTCCAGCTAGCAGCATTGGCTGTCTAGTAAAGGCTCGGCGTTGGGTAGAGCTTGCGTAGTACTCAATTTAGAAGGAAGGTCTAGATTTGTAGTTTAGAGGTCTTGTACCTCATCCATAAGGTGCTCTTCCATGGTTGTAAAGCATGCTTTGGACCTAAGAGTGGATCCAAAAGAACTAGAATTGTAAGTGCATCCCAGCAGTAGAGCTAGGTGGCCGTGGAGAAGTTACTTTAATCCAAGGTGTAGACAAAGGAGCATTGATGTGGTGTGTGTGTGTGTGTGTGTGTGTGTGTGTGTGTGTGTGTGTGAATGTGAATTGGACCACCGATTTGCACACTTTAGTTAGCCTCTGTGTGGGTAACTGATTTTCATGCCTAATACTGTGACCTCCATACATGCTTGGCAAACCTTTCTGTAGTAGCAGCTGCCCAGGAACATCGCTAATTGCAATTCTGCGCCTGCGCAGGTGTGCCTGTGCCTGTGCCTGTGCCTGTGCTACAGACTGGGGGAACTGGGAGGAGCAGGGCTCGCTCATTCACACTGAAAAGCTCTTGCACCTCTCCACCTTCTTTCTTGCAGTGATCGGCCCTCCTCCCAACCCCTGCGAGGACGGCAGTCACAACTGTGCCCCTGCCAGCCAGGCCCGCTGCATTAATCATGGAGATGGCACGTTCAGCTGTGCCTGCCTGCCGGGCTACATGGGCAGTGGGTACCAGTGCTCGGGTGAGTAACTGTGGGCCAGTCTTGGGGACCCTAGAAGCTGCTGGGTGCACAGCTCCACAGAGATGGGGGGGGGTCCTTTCCCCACCTTCCCGTGTCTTAGATAGCCTTGGCATTGTCCAGAGAGAAAAAGATGTCCCTAGAGGCAGGAAGGGTGACCTGCCTAGGATAAGACGGTTGTCCCTGGAAGAGATATCCCTATCAAGAATTCTCATGAGCTATTGTAAGCTTTTACCTTCCACTCCTTGGAGCGAGTGCTCAGCTGGAAGGACCGACATGTATGGTTGTTTCCCTTTTTTTTTGTATTTCCTCCCAAACATCTAGTGAAAAGGATTAGGGGTGGAGTGTGCTGTTGGGATATGTTCTGAGGATTGCAGGAGTCATAGGGCTCTTAGCACATGGGGTCAGGTGCACACGGCAGAGGCAGACAGGTTCAGAGAGAACAACAGCCTATCTCCTGGAGTTCTGTTCCTCAAGCAGACCTTTCTTCTCTATGTGTTCCAGGCACCTCCCCCTCCATTCTGTCATTCCCAGCAGCCTGTTTTATTATAACAATATGTGGCCGTGACATAAAACTGAATCACATATGACCAGGTAGATTTAGAAAGGTTTTTTTTTTTTTTTTCTTTTGTATCAGGAATTGAACTCAAGATCTCACACTTGCTAGGCAGGTACAGTGCCACTCACCTATGTCCCTGGCCCCAGAAAGTCTTTTCTTTTTTTAAAGACAGGATTTTGCTATATAGTTAACGCTGGCCTTGAACTCATTATGTAGCCCAGGCTGGCTCTAAACTTGATACGAACTTTCTGCATCAGCCTCCCAAGAACTGAGATTATAGGCATGCACACAGATAGTTTATGTAGCCTTACTGTATGTATGTATGTATGTATGTATGTGTATATATATATATATATATATATATTCTTTTTTTTTTATCTGTGGGACAGGGTCTTATTATGCAGTTCAGGCTGGCTTTGAGCTCACTTTATAGCCCAGAACCTCTGTGTTAAGGCATGAATGATCTAGCTTTATGGAATTTGTTCTGAAAGAGTATAATAACTTAATCTCTGGACAATTAAATAGTACCATGAATGTATAAATTTTTAAACAGCTTATCACAGTAAAAGACACTCTGCTAAGAAGGTGGGCTCACAGTAAAAGACACTCTGCTATGAAGCAAGGGGGGCATTGATGGCCTGGGTCTTTTGCTATAGTAAAGTTCTAAAATTAAATACATGTTGTATTTTTGTCACACTTGTGTTTTTTTCTGACACATTTATTTATTCATTCATTTATTTATTTATCTTTTGGCGGGACTGGGGTTTGAACTCATGACCTTGCACTTGCCAGGCAGGCACTTGTGCCATGGAGCTATCTCCCCAGCCCCTGACAAATTTATTTATTCACTTTTTGTAGTACTAGGGATCAAACTTGGGACCTTGCTCTTGCCAAGCAGGCACTTATGCCACTGAGCTATATCCCTAGCCCCTCTGACAAATTTATTTAATGTGCTTATTTAATTATTGTATGTAGTACAGGATGTACAGGGTGTGCAGGGTCTCACTGTAGATGGAACTCCTAGTGATTCTCCTGTTTTTAGCATCCCAAGTGCTGAGATTACAGGTGTGCACCACCATGCCCAGTCTCAGTCACCATTTCAGCATGCCCTGAGATGGGACCATCATGGCATGCCAGGGATGGAACCCTGTCCACTGCACTCTGCCTAAGCAGATACTTTAGTCTGCTGAGCTATAAGGCTTACTATTGTTTACTAATTTAGTGACCTTATAAAATACTGTGTGATGTCTTAAAAAAGATAGATTTGGGGAGTAAGGTGTGTGTTGCAGTAGCGTCTTCCTCGTGGTAGCCTTCTGAGTGGTCACATGGTATGGAAGTACATGGCAGGTTGTCATTTTTCACACAACCCTGCATGCAGTAGGGCAGCAGTCAGGACAGTGACACAGAACGAGCTTACCATGTATTCCGTGTAGGTGTGCTCCTGTCTAAAGCTGTTCCACAGAGTAAGCTTGTATCAACAATCAAGGGTCCTGTGGGAAAGGGAGTGTGCATTCCTGAGTAGCACCCATTGTGCTAACCATGGGAGAGTGTGGGCTTCCCTCCAGCCCTGGTGTGTTTAGAGCGAGGCCCCCTGAGAAGCTGCGCTTGGCCCTGAGTCCCCAGTCTGGGCTGAGTCTCCAGCAGAAGGCTCTTCTCCAAGCCGAGTTAGATCTTCTCAAGCTTGCCTCCATCCGGAGTGATTTCAGTGCTGGGTTGGTGTGAGCTGGGCGCGGATGTGTCTCAAGCACGCATGCACTTAAGGATTGTGGTAGATGGGCCACTGTGTGCACAAGCAGATTGTCTCGAGCTGGAACCCTTGCAAGGAGAACCGGAGCTGTCATCACTCAGGACTGGCATGAATGGAGGTGCTGACATCATTCTTGGACCTTATGGGCTCAGAATATAGATGTAGGATGAAGCCTAGGAAAGTCAGTGTGGCCATAGGGGACTGAAAGGACATGGATCATTCTCATAGTTCCCAGAGGTCCTCTACCAAAGGGCACAGTCTGCAAGCTGTTTGCACAGATAGCACAGAGCAAAGACTTGGACCAAAGCAGTGATGTCACTGGGGTGCTGGGTGAGATCAAGATTAATTGGCACCAGGAAATGACTTGGGCCCAAAAGCGAATGGGTGGTAGGGACCGGAGTTCAGTGGTTGAAGTCCAGCTGCTTTCACTCAGAATTAGGGTCAGGAAGGATGGAAGCTGAGAAGCATGAGCTCAGAATGGAGGGTTTTAAAGTATATTTTCAGGTCAGGTTTTGAGGGTGCTTAGCGATGATAAATACAGGCTGGAGCTGACCACTTTTCATTGTTAGTGTGGTAATGGCAGTGACTGGCCCTTGGCCATGCTGGTCTTAGACTTCTATCAGTTCCTGAAGACCTCTCACCTAAGGACAGTGCCCACCTGCCAAAAGCTGAAAGTCCTTGAAATGGAGAGTAGGGTCCTGTGGGACCTCTCCAACCTTGTGGCAGGAGCACCCTGATAGCTGGCTCTGAGTGCAGGCCCTTGGGCAACTAGCTGGAGTCCAGGGTTGGGTAGGGTTGGGGATATTGTTCAGGGAACCGTTGTCTTCTGTGGCTTTGGGAGCTGGATATGTTCAGCCTCTTTAGGGACTTTCTCTTTCCCACTGGGCAGTAGTGCGTGAGAGAGAAAGGCTGGTCTTCTAGGTCTGCTCAGAATTCTTTACCCATGGGCTTTAGTGACATCAGTAGCTTGGTTGCTGTGGGGAATTCCCTTAGCTCAAAAATAGCCATAAGAAACGATTCCCTGGGCTCTAGAAATAGGCCCTATGCCTCAGGAATTCCTGCTTCCTGTCATTGCTCAGGGTTCCTGGTATTATTAGAAGTACCTCCAGTCTAGGCACTGTCAGTGGCTTTATTTCCTGCTCTCAGCTGGATGGATGTTCATTTCTGCTACTTTGGTTTTCCAGCCAGCTTTGCAGCCTCTTCTAGGCCCAAGGACCTGGATAAACACCAGCTTTGCCCAGTGGGCACTGGACTGTCTTTTTGAAAAGACAGAGGATGCCCATAAGGACCATGAAATAGAACAACGCTGATTGGTTTCTGGATAGGGTGAGAAGAGGTGATCATGGAAACACCTTGTTTCTAACCTTCAGATGAATTGGTAACTGCTACTTCCTGACAGTCCACAAGATGAGGGTGACCAGGAAAGGAAGGCCAGCTGTTCTCCTGAGAGAGCCTCTCTGGACTGTGTTAGACTTGATGGTGTTGGCCACTGAGGATTTTATATATATATATATATATATATATGTATATATATATATATATATATATATATATATATATATGACTAAATTACCCTGAGGTAGAGGATAAGCAGATCTGCTAATTACAAGGGTTTCCTCTCTAGTGAAGAGTGTCTGTCTCCACACACAGGAAGTTGGTCAGAGCAAAATGGTGGTATAGCAGCAGAAGAAGAGAGCATACCTGGGTCAGGGAGGCTGACTGAGCAGGCTCCCGTTCTAGCCTATTCGCATCACTTCTGGGGTGGGAGGCTCAAGCTTCCCTTGCAGGTCTGTCTTTGCCAGGAGCTGCCATAAGGAGAAGCAGTTCATTTTCAGTCACAACAGTTATCCCACCATAGTCTTTTTCTGTTCACACATACTTAAAAAGCATCTAAGTAAGCCATAGTGGTGCACAGCTGTGATCCCAGCCCTCCAGGGCCTGAGGCAGGAGGAACTCAAGTGGGAGCCCATCCTGGGCAACTCACTGACCTTAGTGAGACTCAGTCGCAAAATAAAATATAAAAAGGGCTGAAGATGTAACTCAACAGCAAGTCCCTGGGTTCAATCCTCAGTCAAAACAAAACAAAACAAAACACCCAAAATTTAATAATAAAAATAAAGGGAATGTGACTAATACTGTTTTTTATTTTTCAATCAAGCCTAGATCAGATCTGGACCCTTTATTTACTATTTTCCTCTGGGACACTTCTGCCCTTAGGCGAGCTCCCCTCATGTACTGGATATGGGTGTCAAAGCCACACTCCATTGCTTGCCTCTGGGAGGGGCAGGTGTGTGAGGAGAGACCTGCTATTGTTAGCCTGTGCTGAGTGTGGGAGCTAAAATCAACAAGGGTCTGGGGGCTGGTGAAATGGCTCAGCGGTCTAAAGTGCCTGCTTAGGCAAGCTTAGGCAACCACAGGGACCAAGGCTTGATCCTGGGCACCACATGCTGTGCCAGCCCCACCCCCAGGACAGGCTGAGCTGGCCATAATAACGAGAAAAAAAAAAAAGGCATATGAATGGGCTTTTGTTCAAAGCGTTGGGCTTTTGAACTTGAGAAATACAATTATGAGCAGTCTCCAAATAGCCTCTGGAGCCTGAGGGCCCTGCGTTGTTTATGTTGACGTGTGCTTGACAAACTTAGGCTGTGTTTATGTGTTAGCTCAGTGGTGCTGGTACTATTTTTTCTTTTTCTTTTTTCTTCTTTTAAAAGTGGAAAATAAAGAAAATTTCTGGTTAAGGGAGGTTCTCATCAGGCAGGACCAACCGTACTTCTAACTCAGTTGAAAAAAAAAGCTCTGGGGCCTCACCTGGCTTCTCCACATCTCTGCATGGACCTTCTAGGAAAATGGTGTCAGTCGTGGAGAGGGCGAGAAGCTATTATTACCTATATTTATCTTTATTGTAATGTTACCAAAAGCAAATCGATGATTTATAGCTTAAAGGTTTGTTCAAAGGTAAGAACTTCTGGGAATTCACTGCAGATGAAAGATGCTCTAGAAATATGCTACAGGGTATTTTTATATGTGAGTGGCCACATGTTTAATTTCTACACTGAATATTCTTTGGCTTTTCTTTTTGAGGCAGGGTCTTGCTAGCCAGTTCAGGCTGGTCTTAAACTCCCTGTGTGGCCCAGGCTGGCCTTGAACTCATAGTGACCCTCCTGCCTCAGCCTCCCGAGCCCTGGGATTACAGTATGGGTCACCATGCGTGGCTTACTCGGATCCTCATAGTCTCAAATGTGTTGACTCGCATGTGCCTGGGCCTTTTTTTCCCTTTTAAGCTTTTAGGTGTTGGCTTTTTCTGCTTGTGCCCCCCACACACTGAGCCGTGTAGTCCCAGGGAGTGGGCAGTGAAGTCATGTCTTCCTTCCCTGTCTCTCTTGCTGCCCTGCCCCCTGCAGATGTTGATGAATGTGCGGAAAACAGGTGTCACCCAGCAGCCACCTGCTACAACACCCCTGGCTCCTTCTCCTGCCACTGCCACCCTGGGTATCGTGGAGACGGCTTTCAGTGCACATCTGGTAAGCCTTGCACGGCCACCTCAGGCGCTAGCAGCTCTGGCCCCTTCCATGCTACTGTTCTCTGGTCCTCAGCCCACATGCAGTGTGACCTGGCCTGGGGCCTCTGGGGATGGAGTTTGCAGTCCCATGGTTCCCCTCTGTGGCCCACCTTACTGGTTATTAGAGCCACATGGGCTTGGGGTAGGAGCCAGCCCTCATCCTACCCAGTGACAGCCCTGGTTCAGTGCCCTCCATCACCTGCTAACCAGTAGCAGCCATTTGCACCAGTGAGTCAGGCCTAAGTACCCCTGGGGCCGGCTCTTGGGGAACTAGACCATCCCTGTGCAGTGTGGCGGCCACTAGCCCGGTGCTTCTCATGCTTGGGTCTTGGGGGCTGTGTGGAGCCTGACTTGTCCTCTCGGATATCTCTGGGCATGGCATGTTTGTATGGATGCTGTGGATTGCTCCACTGTCCTAACACTGGAGGTGTTAGGCCCCTGAGGACAGGGTTGCTTTGCCTAAAAGCATGTGATTCGAGAATATGGTGAATATTTAAATTCTTAAAAAACTGTTATGGTAAGAGACACTGATACTTCCTAAAAAATACTACCCCTTATTTTGACCGGGCTTATTCCATTGCTCATGCCATTCTGAAACAGCTCTGGAGTTCTCTTTCATGAGGGTCTTCAGCTGCATTGTCCTGGCTGCCTCAATGTCCTGAACTGATGTGAAATGTTAGCCCTTCACGGTCACTCTAACTAACTAGGGAGAGCCAGAATCTGCCTGATCTAAGAGCAAGTGGACAGGGTGGATGAGGACACACTATCATGCTTTTGCGAACCTGCCTTTCTGTTGAATGGCAGTCAGCAGCAACAGTCATCAAGTGTTTTGGTTTTAAAGACTTTGGTTGTAAAGACTTTTACAAAAGAGGACTTCGGATCTGCTTCATAAAGTAGCAAAAATGATGAGATAAGTGTTGGAAGTGAGGAGGAGTTTTTCTATTTTCTTTTGGTGGGGGATAGCAATGTGTCTCTTACTATAAAAACATTTTATTTTATTTTATTTTATTTTATTGTCTTTTTGAGACAGGGTCTTGCTATGCAGTTGAGGCTGGCCTTGAGCTCACTTTTGTAGCCCAGGCTGGCCTCAAACTTGCACCAATCCTCCTGCCTCAGCCTCCTGTGTGCTGGGATTACAGGCTGCCTCAGCCTCCTGTGTGCTGGGATTACAGGCATGTGCCACCACGCCTGGCCATTTTATTTTTTAGTTTTTTTTTGAGACCAAGTCTCCCCATCTAATTGAGGCTGGCCTTGAACTTACAGCAATCTTCCTTCCTTGGCCTCATGAGTACTGGGGTTATAGGCTTACACTACCATGCCCAGCTGTAACAAAATTTTAAAATCATTTTTATTTGTCTTTTTGAGACAGGGTCTTTCCAGGCAGTTCAGACTGGTTTTGAGCTCATCGTGATCCTCCTGCCTCAGCCTCCCAAGTGCTGGGATTACAGGCATGCACCACCATGCCAGCTTAAAATTCTAAAATCTAAACATTCCCTATGTTTTGATTATTCCTCTCATAGGCTTCAGGTACTTACGGGGTACCTAGAGAACTGGGGACAGACTAGAGAATGGCAGAGCTAACATTAAGAATCCAGGACCTCCAAATCTCAACTTTGCTATGATTCCCACCACAGGTTGTCTTCCAACTATAGGGAAAAAACTTCTCATTACAAAAGACTTTATTGTTGACTAGTCACAGCACACAGGTTGGAGTCCCTTTTAGTTCTCTGGGCCTGCCTCTGCCTGGGACCAGAGGTCTGTGAACACCAGTGGCTCTGTGCCAGCCCCACCACATGTACCATGGGTCCCAGGTCCACGTCCCTCAGTGTGACAGATGAGTGGGGCACCTTCCTGCCCCTGCAGTGTCACAGCAGCACTGGCTTCTGCTCCACACACCCTACTGTGGACCACCAGCAGGTGAGTCCACCGGAAAGGAACTGTATACCCAAATTCAGAAGGCCTGAAGAGGCATGCTGTGTGTTGGGGCATAGATGAGAAGCCCCACACGCCATGCAGGCCCAGGGCTGGTGTTCCCCATCCGCTGATGACCTCTGTCCTCCAAGGTACACATGGACAAGCTGTGTGCAGCTATGCATGTTTATGTTACAAAGACATACAGATGTGCATGCAGATGTCACACAGTGAACTGCAGCCCCTGAGACCACTGAGTTGCAGGGCTGGGACTAAGAGCACTGTGATAGGTCTCAGAGAATGGAGGGCCTTGCCACACCAGCATCTTGTCTTGGAGGAAAGCTGCCTTGCTGCCAACACTCCCCTGCTTCTCTGAGTTACAAGAAGCAGTCTGGAGGCTGTGCTAATAAGTTGGGAAAATAACCAAGACTTCTGTGGCAGATTCAGCCAGTTGTCTCTACTCCTGAGCCCAGCTCACTCTGGCCTCCCCAGCATGGTGACAGGGAGACCTCGTTTGCCTCTGCTGCCTTCCTCAGAGGTCCAGGAATCTTGCCTGTGCTTCTGCAGTCTGAGAGGCTGAAGATGAGCGTTTGCCACCACCCGAGCTTGTCCCTCTGGGTGGGAAGTCAGCAAGTGCTGGGGGTCCAGGCCAGCAGCAGGCCACTGAGGCAGCTCTGTGTTCCCTGCTATTGTCCAGGGTTGTATGCATCATTTTAATTTTATTATTATGGAAGAGCACTATGATGAAGGAAACAGGATTGGTTTGATACTATCTTAGCCAAAATGATTCCTTTACCTGTAAGCTTGTATTCTAAGATCCTTTTTTTTTCCCAGTGAGTTTGGTACAGGATCTCAGTACACAGTTCAGACTCCTAATGATCATCTTGTTTTCAGCCTCCCCGGCCCAGTGCAGGGGTTACAGGCATGCACCACCATGTCCAGTCTCAGCTGCCAGCTCAGTGTGACCAGGGGTGAGGTTGGCACAGCATATGGTACTGGGGATCAAGCCCTGATCCCTGTGCTTGCCTAAGCAGGTGCTTAGTTCGCTGAGCTATCTCATTGGCCCCCAAGATCCACTTTTATTTGAGCAAAAGATTCCAGAAATATCTTAAACTATTCTTGAATTTTAATGGATTATAAGAGTAAATGGATCTTGATAATTACCAATAATTTTGATTTTTTAACAATCTTAATTTTTATTGCCAAAGCTTTAGTGCTTCTCAGATTATATAGATAAGAATTGGTCATGGCCTTGATCCACAGTGACATTCCTAGTCAATTCTGCAAGTTAAAGAAAAGTACATAGAAGTTCTACTCAGTCATGGTTTCTGTTTGAAAAATCTAGGTCCTGCTCTAGCTGGGATTTGGAAAAATCAGCTGGTTCGAAGGTACCTTAGAAGACTAGTTCAGAATTCTATGTACGTTTTAAAAATTTTTTATTTTAAAGGGTAAAAATAACAGAAACAAAGATAGAAAAATAGTAATAAGCAAGAGTACATATAGTACAGAATTTCAGATCAAGAACAAAAATTTAACTGATTGTATTACATATTTTCATCATCAAATCTGTTTATAGTGGTAGATGTAGATATGTAAGATTGGTCAAATAATTAAACATTAACACTTTCAGTAACCTTACTTTGTTTTTTTAACTCTTCCAAATGCATTTTGTATTTAAGGCACTCTTTTAAAAAAATTTTATAGGGGTTGAGGATGCAGAAAATGCAAGGTCCTGAGTTTGATTCCTTGTACCCTCCAAAATTTATATATATATATATATATATATATATATATATATATATATATATATATATTTATCTTCTTTTGAGTTCTTGTTTCCTTTTTTTTTTTAACAGTACCAGGGATTGAAATCAAGACCTTGTATTTGTCAGGCAAGCACTTATTCCATTGAGCTATCTCCCTAGCCCCTTCTTTTGAGTCCTTACACTAGGGAGACTATACAATATTTGCATATGTAGATCTAGTTTATTTCACTTATGAGTATATGTTCAAGATACATCCACTCATATATGAACTCCTCTAGTTTATTCTTTTTTTTTTGTCTTTTTTGAAACAGGGTCTCGCTATGCAGTTGAGGCTGGTCCTGAGCTCACTTTTGTAGCCCAGGCTGGTCTCGAACTCACATGGATCCTCCTGCCTCAGCCTCCCGAGTGCTGGGATTACAGGCGTGTGCCACCACGCCCGGCTCCTCTAGTTTATTCTTTATAGCTGAGTAATATTTCATTGTGTGAAAATACCACATCTTTTTCAACTGTTCTTCAGATGATGGGCATTTTGGTTGTTTCCAAGATTTGGCTATCACAAATTGCGCTGCTATGAACATAGGTGCACAGATATCACTATGATTTGATATTTTCAGTTCTTCTGGGAAAATTCCCAGTAGGGGGATAGCTGGACTGAATGGGATTTCCAGTTCTAGTTTTTTAAGGAGTCTCCACACTGCTTTCCATAATGGTTGCACCAGTCTGCATTCCCACCAGCAGTGGAGAAGGGTTCCTTCTTCCCCACAGCCTCTACAACATTTGTTGTTGGTTGATTTCTTTATGATAGCCAATCTTTCTGGGGTGAGATGGTATCTAAGTGTTGTTTTGATTTGCATTTCTTGAATGGCTAGTGATGTGAAGCATTTCTCCATGTACTTATAAGCTTGTTGAATTTCTTTGTTTGAGAAGTGTGTGTTAATCTCAGATGCCCATTTCTGGATTGGGTCTTTGAATTTTGAGGACCCTATACAGATAACAAACACACTGAGAGAGAAATTAGAGAAACAGTACCTTTTACACTAACATCAAAAAAATTGAAATACTTAGGAACTCACCTAACTAAAGACGTAAAAGATCTATTCAATGAAAACTACAGTACTCTGAAAAAAGAGATCCTAGAGGATTTCAGAAAATGGAAAGATATTCCCTGCTCCTGGATAGAAAGAGCCAACATTGTGAAGATGGCCATACTCCCTCAGTTGTTAAATAGATTTAATGCAATCCCTAAAATACCACCAACATACCTTATAGACCTGGAGAAATCATTTTTTTTTTTTTGTCTTTTTGAGACAGGGTCTCGCTATGTAGTTGAGGCTGGCCTTGAGCTCACTTTTGTAGCTCAGGCTGGTCTCGAACTTGCACCAATCCTCCTGTCTCAGCCTCCTGAGTGCTAGGATTACAGGCGTGAGCCACCACGCCCGGCTAGAAATCATTCTTAAAATTTACTTGGAACCAAAAAAAGACCTAGAATTGCAAAGACAATCCTGGGCAACAAAGACAAGGCAGATGGCATTACAATTCCTGACCTAAAGTTATAGTACAAAGCTACAATGATAAAATCAGCACGATATTGGCAAAAAAAAAAAAAAAAATAGACCTGTGGATCAATGGAATAAATTAGAAGATGCAGAAGCAAATACAGACACACTCAGTCACCTTACCTTCAACAAAGGGGCCACACATGTTTACTGGAAGAAAGATAGCTTCTTTAACAAATGGTGCTGGAAAAACTGTGTCTCCACATGCTGAAAACTAAAACTTGACTCTAGTCTATCACCATGCACTAAAGTCGAAATGGATTAAAGATCTAAATATTAAAAGAGAAACATTAAATCTCTTACAAGAAAAAGTGGGAGAAAATCTTGTAGACATGGGGTAGGCAAAGGGTTCACGAACAAAGATAAAAATGCACGTGTAACACTTGAAAGAATCAACAACTGGGACCTCCTGCAGCTAAGAAGTTTTTGTACCTCAAAAGAAATTACCGAGTGAAAAGACAACCCACAAATTTCGAAAAGATTTTAACTAGTAAGTATTCAGGCAAAGGACTTCTATCTAGAATTTATAAAGAACTAAAAACCATTAGGGTCCCCAAATTGAAAGACCCAATCTATGTACTTTGTTAAGTGAATCATGGGTTACAGACAGTGACTTAAGTAAGCTAAGGACCTAATGACTGAAATAGGAACACTTTCTTCCAGGCAGATTTTCTCACAGCCAGACCTCTCCCTTGGCACTGTTTTGATTTGGGCTGCAGGTTCTGATTAGTTTCATCTGCATAATCAGGCCAACTCAAGGGAGGTGAAGACACTCTGTGATTTCAGAATAGTTAAGTCCCTGCCAAGCAGAAGCAGAAGAGAAATAAACTCATGGCTGGATTGAGAAGTAGCTTAGAATAGCAAGGAGTGAGAGAGATGCCCATGCTAGTCTCTGAGGTCCATTTCTCAGAGATGGACAGCTGCATGCCTGCCTTCCAGACCAAGAGGTGGGCCTTGTTGGGTGGGCTCTGAAACCAAGCAAGGATCTTTAGAGTTGAGTGTGGATGGGGCCGGTGTTGGTTGCTTCCCTGGGGCATCCTGCTTTGAAGGGGACAGCAAGTGTCGGAGGATTTCTGAAGCATTTCTCGCACCTCATTCCTTGAACCACACGTGAGTAAAGAGGTCAGGGTCCTACCATCTCTGTGAGGTCACAAGGAGAGCCTTGCTTCCTGTGGTTGAGGAGCTGCAGCTGCAGACCGAAGGGCCTCTGCTTGCTCCACACCTCCAGTCTGGTGGTGTGGCCAGCTGGGTTTGAGGCTGGAGAACTTGATTCTCTGTTCTCCTGTCTTCCCACAGAGTCTTCATGCTGCAGCCCCCTTGTGATCTCTTTGTTCTTTGAGGTCACAGGAGACTTTTCAGGCAGGGAGGGGCATGCAGTACCCTTGTGTTTGAAATGGACCAACTAGGCTGGCCAATGGGTGAGTTTACAGGGGTCCAGGAGAGTGGAAAGATGGCAGCCAGCCTAATTGGATGAAGGGCCTACAACAAGGAAGTAGGAAGAACTAGTTATACCAAATGTAGGGGTGTGTGTGTGTGTGTGTGTGTGTGTGTGTGTGTGTGTGTGTGTTTTGGTGGCTGGCTCACCCCACCCTGCAGGTGGGGTTCAAATTGCAATCCCTGCGCTTTGCCTAAGCTGAGCTATTTTGCTGGCCCCAACTGAATGTGTTTTGAAGGTAGAAATAACAAGATTTTATGACATATCCTGTCTGGAGAGCAAGAGAAGAAAAAGAAAGTCAAGGATGATTGTGTGTGAGCAATGAAAGAACAGGGGGATCTACTAACTACATCAAAATGACTAGAGAGTGGCTAGATGGTGCCGTGGTCTTGTTGGTATTACTCTGAGATTGCCAACACACACCCGAACATGGTGGTACCAGGGGACCCAGGGGTGTGGGATCCTGCAGACCCGGGCCTTCAGGAGCAGGAAGTACAAAGCAGATGCTCTTCCTCTCACTTCACTGATGGTGTTTAGGTAACTGTATTGTAAATGAATGACTTATTTCCACATCTGGCAACAGTCTTTTCCGACAGAACCACCTGTGTGTTGGGCAGTGCCTCGATGGTGCTGTGGCAGATGTCTGGGAGGGAATCACCTTGCCTCAGAAGCCAGCTGTGAACAAGGAGGCTGGAAGAGAGGATGCTAGAGCAAACAGGGAGATAGCTTGCAGAAAAGGATCTTCAGCCGGCTCTGAGACAGTCTCTGGATAGCGTGAGCAGCTTTAGGCAGTGCTGAGATGAATGTAAGCCAGGCTCAAGATGGTTTTCTCAGAGGCAGATCTCAGAGACTGAAGCCAGGGCAAAAGAACAGTTGGCTTTTACATGTCACTCAGCAGCACTGAGTCCCCCACAGAGTCTGCACAGGGCTCCATCAGCAGAGGTGCCCAGGGTGCAGAAGGGGTGTCCCCCCAGGTCCTGCTGGCCTTCCCCAGATGGGCCCCTTCCCTAGACTGAGTGAGCACTGGCCTGCAGATCTGGCCTCCTCCTTTTCTTTCCAGACGTGGTTCAGTTATGATGGTGGATACTCCAGCATTGGCAGACTGGAGTCCGGATTCCCAGAGAGAGCTGCTGGAGTGCAGTTCTTCCCTGGCCCCACACCCAGGGGCTGGGCTGAGGCTTCATTCCTGGCTGGGAGGCAGAGGGAGGCCGGAGGTCAGGTGTGGGACCTCCAGCTACATTCTGTCCCTGGCTGGCGATCAAAGGCTTTGTCTCCCCATCTGCTTAGAGCCCACCCAGAGGCCCCGGACTGTCTGTGAGCGCTGGAAGGAAAGCCTGCTGGAGCACTATGGTGGTGCCCCCAGGGATGACCAGTATGTGCCCCAGTGTGATGACCTGGGCCACTTCGTGCCCCTGCAGTGCCACGGGAGGAGCGACTTCTGCTGGTGCGTGGACAAGGATGGCAGAGAGGTGCAGGGCACACGCTCACAGCCTGGAGTCACTCCTGCATGTAAGCATCGCAGAGCCTAGACTGGTCAGATACCTGTGTGACGTAGGGATGCTGCCCACGGCGGCTGACAGGTGACAGAAGTGACAGGAGGGGCTGCCAATCCTCCCTCTGCCCTGTTGATTTATCATCTTGTTCACCCCACAATCCCAATTTGGAATGAGTGTCAGTTCCATCACTAGCAGTTGCTGTCATCAGAACAGCTGGGACTCATTTCAACCTTCATTTACTCCAGCTCCCCCACCCCCTACCCAGGGGTGAGAGAGGACAGTGTGACCCTGGGGCCCCAACCCCCACAAAACTTCTTTTCTTTGTGCTGAGGGAAGCATTTTGTTGTCTTCCCTCCCTAGTAATTGGCAGCAATTTACATAATTGATTCTTGAAAAAAAAACCTAGAAATTAGAATTCCTTTTGAAGAACATCTGGAGCACATCTGGTTAGGGTGAAGAACTTTTGATATATTTGGAGGCTCTGGTATGTGAGAAAGTAACTCCTCCTCC
>PVJA010014728.1:0-46840 GCA_004027025.1 Myocastor coypus | reverse complement strand
AAAAAAAAAAAAAAAAAAAAAAAAAGAAAAGTAACTGAGACCCTCCTACGCCCACCTACAACAGAAGCGCCAAATAGTAAGAAGGAGGCCTGGCTCGCTCTAAACAAGGCAAAATGGCGTGAGCTACCATGTGGTGATCAAATTCCCAGTTTTCAGAGACTGTCCCAGTTTTAAAAACTGGAAGTCTTGGCCTAGGAAACTGCTTGCCTTCGGGTGGATGGGGCCACCAGGTGGTCCCGCCTGCCGGTCACCAGCAGCTGGCACGTTACCCCAGCCGTCTCCCTGGCAGGCCCCTCTGTGAGGCTGGGAGCCCCATCCCTGGGTGGGGGTGCAGAAGCACAAAGCCAGGATTCCGAGGTGGTAGAGAAGCCGTTCAGGCATGGGACAGGAATTAGATGAATGCTGATCCAGATAAAGGAGAGTATTTTTGTAGAAATAACTTAGATCTGGAAAAGAAAGACAAAAGGTAAAACTCTGGTTCCGCCACTTACCATCTGCATGGTACTGGGGGGCAACCCGTGTACTTTCTGAGTATCGGTTCCCTGGTCTGGAAGGTAGGTGACACCAGTCCCAACTCTTGAGCTGTTATTTTGACTCAACCCGTGTGCGTAAGCACCAGCAGGGCCTGATGCGGTGTGGCGTTATATATTTTCTTTCTGAGGTCCCCTTCGAGGCTTCTGACCCCAAGTTCTCGAAGCAGTGATTCACAACATGCAATGGTAATATCGGGGTACAAGGTAGCTAAGGAGAGGCTGGAGAAAGAAGGAAGGGTTCAGCTCAGAGCTTGTTTTCTGGGCTGGAGCTGAGGGCTGTGGTGACCAAGGAAACAGCGGGCAAGGGTGGGGGTGGACGTAGCCTGGGATAGATGTACCTCAAGTTAAACACAGCCCAGGACCAGGATTGGGATGCTGTGATTGAAATGATACGGGAAGGGTAACCAAGTGGCTTAGCTTACACACCGTAAGCACCCAGGCAGGTGCCCAAGGATCTGCAGCAAGCCCAGCCTAAGTACCTTGTCACTGACTGTACAGATCGGGCTTTGGATGTCCTGCTGCCACTCTGGGAAGCACCTTGCTGCTGCTAGTGGTGGGTGGCCTGCTTAGTTCTTCATTGAGAACCTGTATAAGACCCAACCTCTATAACAGGGTAGCCCCAGCATCCCCTGGGAACTCGGTGGAATGTAGATCCTACCCTCCAGGCCAGGCCCGCTAAATCTGCCACAAGGGCTGGGGGTCTAGAAATCTGAGAGTCATCTCCTCTCCACGTGATCCTTGCTAAATCCAAAATCTTGAGGCACACTATGGTAAGGACAGTCCTGTCTCTGAAATGCAGAAAAGAGAAAAGATGTTTCCAAGGTTTAAAAAAAAAAAGCTTTCCCTTTATCCCACCATAAAACAAAGTGCGGTTAACATTAGAAAAATCTTGTTATCAAAACAGAAAGAAGTAAAATTAAAACAATCCTGACATTTAGATCCTAATACCTCTTTAAAAATTATCTCTGAGACTGGATCTCCCTGGGTAGGCATGTCAGCATCACCAGGCCTTGACACCACCTGGTCACAAACCCACCAATAAACTAAGTTTAAGTACACCAAGCCACAAATTTGATCAACTCTAACATACACAGTCAAGTTGATTTTCCACTCTAGTAAGGTGTGGGTGGCTACAATAGTGTTGAGAAGACTTAAGTTTCTATACTTCTTTAGACATAAAATCAATCACCCCAGGGGAGCCGGATGTGGTAGCACATACCTATAATCCCATCCCAGCACTTGGGGGGTTATGGCAGGAGGATTGGTACAAGTTCAAGGCCAGCCTTGGTTTCATGGTAAAACCCTGACAAGAGGGAGAAGGAAGAAGAAGAAGAAGAAGAAGAAGAAGAAGAAGAAGAAGAAGAAGAAGAAGAAGAAGAAGAAGAAGAAGAAGAAGAAGAAGAAGAAGAAGAAGAAAAATATCGTAATACACAAAACTGAAGATAATTCACCCCAAACAACCTATATTTCTTAAAAATTGAAGGAGCTTTGTACAACTTTTAGGAATGAATGCAAAGAACTCTCTTTCCTTTTTCAATTTCTAAGAAATTCTTCAAATATTTGCTTAACTACTTTGGCAGAAAGCTCCATCTATATAAAATAATAACACAGAAATTCCACATGTACATTTGCTGTTGGAAGCAAAACTGTTGTGCTTTCCAGTGTGGTTTTTATAAAGCAAAACAAAGTCTGTTTCTGTGCTGAGCACCCTCCACTTTCCCTACTCTGGAAGAGGGAACGATTCAGAAAATATTTCTTCCAGAAGGTCAAAGGCAGAGGGAGCCGGGTGTGGTGGTGCACACCTGTGATCCCAGCACTCAGGAGGCTGAGGCAAGAGGATTGGTGCAAGTCTGAGACCAGCCTGGGCTGCAAAAGTGAGCTCAAGGTCAGCCTGAACTGCATAGCGAGACCCTGTCTCAAAAGGACAAAAAAAAAAAAAAAAAGGCAGAGGGAAGGAAAGACTGCGTGCACAGACTCACAGACACATACATTTTCAAGAAAAGGGGAGAAATATAATGTGATCCATACCACTCTGCCGGAGTCAATGTAGTCCAATGTCAAGTTGCTTCTGGAAATAACAGGGAAAACGTGAACAGGAAAACATGACCCTGGGGAGTCTCACAGAAGAATAGTAACAAAATAGCTGGGCGTGGTGGCGCACACCTGTAATCCCAGCACTTGGGAGGCTGAGGCAGGAGGATAGGTGTGAGTTCGAGACCAGCCTGGGCTACAAAAGTGAGCTCAAGATCAGCCTGAACTGCAGAGGGAGACCCTGTCTCCAAAAGACAAAAAAAAAAAAAGAAGAACAGTAACAAGGAAAGCCTGCATGGCGACCCCACTGCTTTGGACGCCTCATGTGGGGCTATGTGCTGAGGAAGTCACAAGCCCGGGAGAAGAGAGAGGAGAGGGCAGGGCTCCCACACTCCACCTGGAGGGCATCTCTGGTGAATGACAGCCACCCACAATGCCCCCTCCTTAAAGTTCTCTCTCCTCTCAACAGTGCCACCCCGAAAACCAAGTTTTTAGCACATGGGCCTTTGAGGGCCATTTATAATCCAAAGTGTAACAGGAGGAGAAAAACTTATTCCTGAGTCCTCTCAGGTATGATCCTGTGTGTGAGTGTGTGCCACTGTGTGTGCACGTGTGTGTCAGTGTGTGTGCATGCACGTGCGCGCGCGCGCGCGCGCACACACACACACACCCAAAGTTGAGCCCAGGATCAAGAACTATACCACTGCCATGTCTTGGGGTTATTCTGAAGATTATATGAATTTCTTGTACATAAAATTCTGAAGGCTGGTGTTATAACTCAGTGAACTAAGCTCTTGCTTAGGTAAGTGCAGGGGCCGGGGTTTGATTCCTGGCACCTCCTGCCACACTCGCCCCTCCCCCAGGTGCACTGAGCCTGAGATGGAGTCTGGATGTGGTGGCACACGCCTGTAATCCTGGCACTAGGGTGGATCACTATGAGTCAGAGCTGTGCAGTGAGACCCCGCACCAAAAAAAAAAAAAAAAAAAAAAAAAAAAAACCACTAAAATTCTGATGATTCAGTTATGTACTTATAAGGATGCTGTTATTTTCTATGTAAAACAAATCTAGTTCTTTTATACTTTTATTATTTATTTATTTATTTTGTCTTTTTGAGACAGGGTCTCCCTCTGCAGTTCAGGCTGGCCTTGAGCTCACTTTTGTAGCCCAGGCTGGTCTCAAACTCACACAGATCCTCCTGCCTCAGCCTCCCAAGTGCTGGGATTATAGGTGTGCACCACCACGCCCAGCTCTAGTTCTTTTTTAGCAAAAATTTTTCATTTATTTTAATGTACAGGAACAAATCTCAAATGTTGAAATAGGAGCCTCTAGTACTTCAGAATGTGATTGTATTTAGAGGTAGAATCATTACACAGATAATAAAATTAAAATGAGGTCATTAGGTTATGTCTTGATCTAATATTACCAATGTCTAGCAAGAATAGGTGGTTAGACTTTAGACACAAATGGAGGGACAGTGGTATGAACCTGCATGAAAAAGGCCAAGAAAAGAAGCCTCAGAAAAAGCCAACTCTGGGGCTAGGAATATAACTTGGCACTCAAAGTGCGTGTCTGGCAATTGCAAGGACCCAATTTCTATCCCTGGAACCACATGCAGTGCCTGCCCCAGAACTCCGGGCTCGCCGCATCAGCCCCTGAGACAAGGCATAGCAGCACACACCTGTAATCCAGCATTGAGGAGGAGGCTGAAACAGGAAGATCACTATGAGTCTGAGCTGCATAGCAAGATCCTGTACCAAATACATAAGTAAATAAAAGATTTTTTAAAAAGTTTTAAAAAAAACCAATTCTGCCAACACCTTAGCTTCAGATTTCCTCTAGAATTGTGAGAAAAATGATTTCTATTATTCAGGTTACCCAATCTATGGTACCTTGTTATGACAATCCCAGAAAACTATGGCTTCTTATTCTTTTAGTGATTTGTACAAACTTTGGCTGGTGAGATAGCTCAGTAGAATAAGCACTTGCTTGGCAAGTGTAAGGTCCTGAATTTAATCCCCAGTACCAAAAAAAAGTAATTTATATAAATTTCTTAAAATACTTCCATGTGTATCCTGCTGTTTAAAACACTTCCCATCGAGAGCCACAGGGATAGCTCAGGGGCACACGCACCTACTTAAATAAGTAATAAATAAATAAATAAAACACTTCCCATTGAAAAATCTCACATATTCTTTTGTTTTGTTTTGTTTTGTCTTTTTTGAGACAGGGTCTTGCTGTGCAGTTCAGGCTGGCCTTGGGCTCACTTTTGTAGCCCAGGCTGGTCTCGAACTCTCACCGATCCTCCTGCCTCAGCCTTCCAGGTGCTGGGATTACAGGCAGACACCATCACACCCAGCCTTCACATATTCTTTATAGCCAAATATCCTTTACATCTTTTAAGTAAGTAATATCATAGTTTGCCAACATGTAAAATCATTTACTTCTCAGACTGGCTAACTGTGTGTACAGTATTTAGTAACACTACAACTAACAAGAGAAAGTAAAAAATATTTGCAATCTATCCATTGTCCAAAACACCCATACTGGGCAGGATGTGGTGGCACACAACCTGTAATCCCAGCACTCGGGAGGCTGAGTCAGGAAAATGGCCATGAGTTTGAGGCCAGCCTGGACTACATACACTAATTATTTTACCTTGACCCTGTGCAGTCAGGCCCCGAATGGAACACGCTATTTTGTGAATAAACATTGCACAGCCATACCAATTGAAATACAGTTTTTAAACCCATTGCAAAATCAACAACTATAAAATAACTACAGCTAACTTAGGGTAAGACTGCGACAGGCAGCTCTGTGTCAGGAGCAGCGGGTGGTTTAGTTGCCAAGATCATGGCAGATGATTCCCTGCCACCCAGTCCTCTCCAGCTCCTCACAGCCTAGCAGACCAGACCTTGCTCCTGGGCCTTCTCTTGTCACTCACTCCCCACCAACTCTCTCTCACTGAGATGTCATCTAATCTCAGTTTTAAATCTTACCCTGCCGTGGCTGGCAGGTTTACCTTACAGCTCAAAAGCCGTCTTTTGGTCTCCAGCTCTGGTCTGATGTCGGCACTTAGCTATCTCAGAGACATGGTGAAAGACATTGGGAACACCGCTAGCAATCCATTTTCACCCATATGTGTCCCTGTCTTAATCCTTCCTGCCTCTGGAGAGGACACATCATTCACCCGCTGTGCCAGCCAGAAGCCGGAAGTCACTGACACTATCTTTTTATTGACTTCACTATCTAATATATCGGTAAGTCAAAGCAATCAGGTACTGATGATAAACAATCAACAAATCAACTGATTGATAGCTTGTTTGTTTGTTTGTTTGCTTTATCCAAGACAGGGTCTTGCTATGGAGTTCGGGCTGGCCTTGAACTCACTGTGTAGCACAGGTTTGCCTCACACTTGAGACACCTGCCACAGCAAATAATCTTATATTATTTGGCGCTTTTTAGCTCCACTACTTTAAAACTACCCCCAGCTACTTAGCAAGCCCCTGGGGTCACAGTTTCAGAGCATTCTGATCACAGCCTCTCAGACCCTTCCCAATCTGTTTCCTAGAGCACAGCAAGAGGCTCAGTGGTCCAAAGCGCTGGCTTAGGCAAACTTAGGCAACTGCAGGGACTGTGGTTCAATCACTGGTACCACATGCTGCACCAGCCCCACCCCCAGGGCAGGCTGAGCTGCCATAAAAAAAAAAAAAAAAAAACCTCAAAGTCAGAGCTGGGGATATGGCTCAGTGGCACAGCCCTTGCCTAAAATCTCAAGGTCAAGTCTTTCTCATTCTCTTTCATTGCCATGCACACATACATCACTTAAAACTTTTCAGTCACATTGCATTTAAGACTCTAAATCTTTGTAATGTCCTATGTCAAAAGAAAGTCTCAGCTGAACGTGGTGATGCGTGCCTGTAATCCCAGCACTCAGGAGACTGAGGCAGGAGGGTTGCCATGAGTTCAAGGTCAACCTCCACAACATAGCTAAACTCAGTCTCAAAAACACAAAAACTGGCTGGGGGAGGTAGTTTTGCAATCCTGGTACTGCATGCTCCACTGGCCCTGGAACTCGGGGCATACTGTGATGGCTGAAACCAGGTGTGGTGGCGCACACCTGCAATCCCAGAGCTTGGGAGGCTGAAAACAAGAGGATTGCTGAGTCTGTATTGAGATGCTGTAGCAAATGAAAAGAGGAAGGAAAAGAAAGGAAGGAAGGAAGGAAAAAGAAAGGAAGGAAGGAAGGAAGGAAGAAGAAAGGAAGGAAGGAAGGAGGAAGAAGGAGAAGGAGAAGAAGAAAAGGAAAGAAGGAAAGAAAGAAAGAAAGAAAAAGAAAACATACATAGCCAGTCGTGGTGGCACGCACCTGTAATCCCAGCACTTGGGAGGCTGAGGCAGGACGATCAGTGAGAGTTTGAGACCAGCCTGGGCTACAAAAGTGAGCACAAGGCCAGCCCTAACTGTATAGCGAGACCCTATCTCAAAAAGACACACACACACACACACACACACACACACACACAAAGAAAGGAAAGGAAAGGAAGAAAGAAAGGAAACAGAAACAAAAGCATTTAGGAAATGCTTGATGCCAAAACATTTTCAAAATTTTATAAACAAGTCCAGATTTTAAAGGACTGGTTCCTCAAATGCACACACATCAAGGTTATGAGGTCTATTGTTGGCTCATTGTGGAAAAGGAACAATTTTCTCACATGATTGCCACAGGCCCCAAATCGTTCCATACGCAGATACACACATTTTCCAAGTTAGCAATTCAACCATGTTTGTTAGAGAGTCAGTAACATTCTGGATACAACAGTGAAAGACTGGTTTTGCGTGTGTTTTATTTCACACAGAACTGTAGTGTGACGTCAGTGCTTTCTTATATTGGAAGCAGAACAAGATGTCGGTTTTGCCTTCCTTGGAGTCAGCCCAGCATTATCGGAACTCTTCTGGTCTCCAGCCTGTTCCCACGCTACCTTTCCCGTTGTTTCTGCGTTCGAAGCATGCAGACCTCAAGCTCACAGAGCTCTTCAGCAAGCTGGCTTCTCTGCCTGCTTTCTACTTCCTCATATCCTCTCTCTGGTCAAATCTTACCATTTGCCCAGTGGCAATTTTATTTTATTTTATTTATTCATATTTTAACGTATTTGGTGGCTACAGGGTCTCACTAAGAAGCTCGGGACTCCTGGTGACAATCCTGCCTTCAGTCCTTGCAGCGCTGGGATTACAGGCATGTATGTGGCCATCTGGGCTGGGAGGCAGGGTGGAGTGGCATATAGTGCAGGGGATCAAACTGTGGTCCTGGGCGCTTGGCTAAGCAAGCACTTCAGTCCACTGAGCTATCTCATGGATCCCCCTATTTGCAATTTTAAAGTCACTTGTCCAAATTCCAATCGAAACTGAGGTCCCCTGTTATTCAGTCATAGAGTTCTGCCACGTCAGTTAGGACACCTTGAATTGCCAGTAACTAAAAGACCAAGGGCATTGACAGCATGTTTAATACCAAGGATAATTTCCAGCATCAACAGCAATCAACCACTGCTATACCTATTTTTGTTTAATGTTTATGTTATAAACTTTAAAATGAATTAAGCACTATTGCTTAGGAATAATCCAACACAGTATTCACTAAGCACACATAGGCATGTGAAATAGGGCTCATTAAACTAAAGAAAGGAATTTAAAATTTTGTTTTTAGTTAGTTTGAGCTGTTGAAAACTAAAGTATGGGAGCTAGGCATGGTGGCACATGCCTGCAATCCTAGCACTGGGGAGGCTGAGACAGGAGGATTGCTGGGAATTCAAGGTCAGCACAGAATAGATAGGGAGTTCAGGACCGGGCTGAACCAAAGCAAGAAGAAACACCAGAACGACGCTCAGGATCTGTAAGCAGGTTTATTTCTGTGGATGGGCACTGATTATTCCCAGAATATCAGTTCTCAAAGGTCCAGGTGGGAGGTTTTTATGGGTTTGTAAAACAAACAAACAAAAAAACAAAACAAACAGAAAATCAAAGCACAAAACAAACTACTAAGGTATGTAAGCCTTTTTTCTTTCTTTTTCTTTTTCTTTTTTTTTTTTTTGGTGGGATCAGAGTTCAAACTCACGACCTTGCACTTGCCAGGTAGGCACTTGTGCCATGGAGCTATCTCCCCAGCCCCTGTAAGCCTTTTTTCAACCATAAATTTTATTTATTTATTTTGTCTTTTTGAGACAGAGTCTCACTATGCAGTTCAGGCTGACCTTGAGCTCACTGTGTAGCCCAGGCTGGTCATGAACTTGCAATCATTCTCCTGCCTCGGCCTTCCAAGGGCTGGAATTACAGGTATGAGCCACCACGCCCCGCTTTCAACAATAAATTTTAGAAATTCTAAAGAGTGTAAAGTGACTCTAAGAGTCACTTAAAATTAAGCATCTGGGGCCGGGAAGATAATGCAGTAGACTAAGTGCTTGCCTGGCAAGTGCAAGATCCTGAGTTTAATCCCTGGTACCATGAAAAAAAAAGATAAAAAATAAAATTAAGCAACTACATGTGTTAAATATATACTAGATTTTCAAAACTTACTACTACACATGTGAATTATCTTACATTTTATATCATCATTTGAAATGATAGTATCTTGGATATATAGGGTGAAAATACAATATATTCCTAAAGTTAATTTCATGTACTTTCTACTTCTTGTAATGTAGTTACTAAAAAACTTCCTAGCATTGTATTTGTATTTGACAAGGAACGCTGACATAGTTGTACAACCAATGGGAGGAAAACAAAAGCAAATTGGAATTTTTTTTTTTTAAAGTGTAACATGGCTGGGAGCCGGGCGTAGTGGCGCATGCCTGTAATCCCAGCACTTGGGAGGCTGAGACAGGAGGATCAGTGCGAGTTCAAGACCAGCCTGGGCTACAAAAGTGAGCTCAAGGCAGCCTCAACTGCATAGTGAGACCCTGTCTCAAAAAGACAAAAAAAAAAAAAAAAAAAAGAAAGAAAGAAAGAAAAGAAACTTAAATAAATAAATAAAGCGTAACATGGCTGGAGCCTGGTTGGAATTTGGGGTTAGAATAGATGAAATCCTGGGTGAGCCTGAAAGCGACTGTGGTAATCCAGGGGAGTGATAAGTGTAGTTTGGAGTCAACTGAGGTACTGGAGATGAAGAACTGGGGTGGTGCATTTGGAAAACACTTGGAGAGTAAAATCGACGCTGTTTACACCTTTATTCAAGGTCAGCAGGACTACAGTGGCCTTTGGGAGGCTGAGGCAGGACTGAACTACACACTGAGACCCTGTCTCAGAAACAACAAAAATTTTATTCAAGGAGATCCTTTTTGTTGTTGTTGGGATGGGGGTTCGAGCTCATGACCTTGCACTTGCCAGGCAGGCACTTGTGCCACGGAGCCCTATCTTCCCGCCCCCTCAAGGAGATCCTTTGATCAAAATTCCATTACAATCTAATTCAATCAAAATCTACATTTAAGCCGGGCATGGTGGCGCACGGCTGTAATCCCAGCACACGGGAGGCTGAGGCAGGAGGATCGGTGAGAGTTCGAGACCAGCCTGGGCTACAAAACTGAGCTCAAGGCCAGCCTGAACTGTACAGCGAGACCCTGTCTCAAAAAGACAAAAACAAACAAACAAAATCTACATTTAATCGCGTTATATATAATGCAGTCAAGTCTCGATTACAGGTTGAAGCAAACTCTTCTACAATTTCATTAAAGTCTATTAAATCTATTATCTATTAGATTCTATTAGATTACAGAATTCATTGTAATATGTCCATTCAAAGCGGCCACAGAGGTATGACCAGCATCGCCTGCACGGAAGAGTAGCCCAAGACCAACTCAACTGCTGGGCACGGATAAAGCAGCTGAATTATCCGTGGATCAGCAACCTTGAGAAAGTAGACGGCCAGGCCCCGCCCACAGAGGCCACGTGACCAGGGCCCCGCCCACCAAAGGGCGTAGCGGTTACGCCTTCCTAGCGTTGCTTAAGAGCCGCGCCGGCGACAGGTTCCTCCAGAGTCGCAGATTCCGGAGGTTCTGGGGTCTCTGGAGGTTGCGCAGGTTCTCGGGCCACCTCAAGTGGGACGCCCCAGAGCTACAGAGGGAGCCGCGTCGTCCACGCTCTCGGCGCGCAGTGCTTCCGGGGCAGGGGGCGGGGCCTCCGGAAGTGGCCGGCGCCGTCCGCTGCCCGTTGTTTGAGCGTCTGACGGGAAGGAGAAGTCGGAGATTCGGCGGCGCCGCGGGGCGGCAGTCACGACCTGATCCCGAGCCGTCGCTGGCCCACAGACGAGCCAGAAACGAGGACCACCAGTTACTGAGCGGCGGAGCGACAGCGCGCTCACCTGCGGCTCCCATCATGTCGCGGGGCTCCATCGAGATTCCCCTCCGGGACACCGACGAGGTAGGTGTCGGGGCTAGGAGCGGGTGGGGGCCATGATCTTGAACCACTCTCCGGCTCCCGGCACCCTCTAGCTTCGTTTCCTATAGAGCGCACCCTTCTCCGTGGGATCGGAGATCACAGCCCCGACCCGAGCCCTGCTCGCCTCCTTCCAGCCCGTGCGCCCCTCGGGGGCGCTGGGAACCTCGCGTCCTGCAGCCGGGGCCGCTCCGCAAGAGTTCTTCCAAGTTGCTGACCGGCCTGCTCCTTCTGACAGCCCCTTGTTGTCATAAGCCACGGGCGCTGGGGCGTGAGCTTTGCACCTTGCGGAGGGGAGCGGTGGGCGCTGCTGTCACCGCGGGCTACCTGTGCCCGGACTCGGCGTCTGTCCCCAGCACTCTGCAGGCGCTCGCCCTAGGCGTCTGAGAAACGCGAGTCTGTCGCGCTGCACTGTGCGCCCACGGCGCTCCCCCGGCGGGGTCGGGCGCCCAAGGCTGAGCAGCCGCCGTGCGGGCGGAATTGACACCCTCCCCTCCCCCCCGCCCCCAGTCTGTGACAATAAGGTACTCAGCCTTGCTGATCCTTCTCCAATGTGTCTTACTGTTTGCTCGTTGGTCTGAGATGCAGTGTGCTTTCAAAATTCAGTGGTTTTTGTATGTTTGCGAAGTTGTGTAGTCACACAACCCTATGACCTCTATTTTATTCCAGAATGTTTTTCCTATTATTATTTTTGTGCCCACATTCAGCAATATCTATGACACACCAATGCTGCCTCCGTGATTTATGGCGTACAGGGGTGTTCGGCTCTGCGTGGCCTCTAGGGTCGCGTTTCTCAAGGTGTCAGAACTATGGCATCAGGATCTTCTGGGTGCTTCTCAGTACTTTACTTGGGTTACAGGTTGAGAAGAGTTTTGTTACTTTTGAGTGAGCAGAGCTTTCGTTTTGTAGTTCTAGTAGTGCAGGACAGCCAGCTGGACTTGTTTGCTTCTGTATGCTTTTACTTTAATATCACCATATAATCTGTCCACGTTTTCTAAATTAATGCATATTAGGTCAACCTGACTTAAAGTGAATACATACCTTCTGTTTATGTATGTTGCTATAAATTCAAGAAAAGAAAAATGTCGATTTAAAAAGTAATCATCGATAAAACCTAAATTTTGTGTTTTAGGTCATTGAGCTTGATTTCGATCAGTTACCGGAGGGAGATGAAGTTATTAGTATTCTCAAGCAGGAACATACACAACTGCACATATGGATTGCTTTGGCGGTCAGTAGTCATATAGCAAATGTATTTATGTGTTGACTGGGACAATATGTGGTTTATGTTTTCCAATATGGTAATAGCCAGCTTGGCTACATGATAAGCAGTCCTATCATTTTTATGGAACTTAATTATATTGTTTTAGAACAGTGAGGGCAGTTGGCCTAAATGATGTGCTACTCTACTAGTAAATTGGTATATATTTCTACAGATAACGTTCTTTCACATTAACTAGTATTGCCTTGAGTTTTGGATGATGTAGTGATTATGCAATGAAGACTGGGTTATGTATTGTGTAGATACACCGTAAGAAACGATGTTCTGCATTGCAAACATTTCTGCTTAGCTGTACTTGCTTGCTTTTTCTTTTCTTTTTTTTTTTTTTTTTTTTAATGTATTTGGTACAGGGTCTGTCCTGTTTTCAGCCTCCCCCGTGCTGAGATGACAGGCATGTGCCACCATGGCGGCTTAGTGTACCCACAGGCAGGACCAGCATGGCATGTGAAGCCCTAGAGCAAACCCTGGTCCCTGCCCTCACCTAAGTGGGTGCTTAGTCTGCTGTGCTGTCTCACCAGCCCTTAGCACTGCTTTCTATAACTGTAAAATACTCCCCTAAAATACTCAAAAGGTGATTGGGTTCCAGGCTAACCCATAAAAGTCTTTCTGAATGAAGTTTATTTCAAGTTTATGTTTTTATATCATATTTAACCCCCTCCATGATGTGACTGGCCAAAAGTTCTGGGGACAATCCAACCAAAATGACTTCAGTTTTATACCTTTTACTATGTACCATGTTTCCTCGCACTGTGTTTGTTGTGTACATGAGTAGGTAATAAAATAGTCATTGGTAAGCAGGTATGCCACAAATTGTTTTTATATTAAGATACATAAGAGGTTCCTGATATTGAAACATCAGAGAAGTAGGTTTGGAATTGGGCTTATATCTAGTATTCAAGCCAACTGCAGAAATTCCCTATCTTTGATGTAGATTCCAGAGAAATATTTTTGTTAACTAAAAGTGCCAAGTTTTCCCATTCTGTAGAAACAAAGTTATTGATCCTGGTCACCCATTTTTCTTTCTTTTTTTTTTTTTTTTTTTTTTTTTTTTTTTTTTTTTTTTTTTTTTTTTTTTGTCTTTTTGAGACAGGGTCTCACTGTGCAGTTCAGGCTAGCCTTGAGCTCACTTTTGTAGCCCAGGCTGGTCTCGAACTCGCACCAATCCTCCTGCCTCAGCCTCCCGAGTGCTGGGATTACAGGCGTGCGCCACCACGCCCGGCTCTTTTTTTTTTTTTTTAAACAGAGGGAAACTAAGGGATTTGGGTTTTTTCGGGACATGTGCCTTAACAGCACTTACCCAGAACTTGGAGGATTGGCATGGCACCTGCTAGAGTGAAGTAATAAAGCTCTGTGGGATATAGGTAGTTACAGGGAAAGAGTGTGGTTTTGGGATTAGAGAGGCCTTCATTGCCATCTCAGTTAACTGCCCACTATCTGTATGACCTTCAGCATGTAACCTAAATTCTTTTTTTTTTGCGGAACCTTGCACTTGCCAGGCAGGCACTTGTGCCCTTGATCTCTCTCCCCAACCCCTAAATTCTGAGCCTGCTTCTTCACCTGAAATATGAGAGTATTAAGACCATTCACAGGGTAGTTTCACAGGTGAGAGAACATATATATGAAGCTCTTGTTGGAGTATCTCCTCTCATAAGAGGTGACTAATAGGAGTTTGATCCCTGGGCCTGCCATGCCGGCTCGAACCCTGGGGTGCACTGAGATAGCATTTGAGACTTATCCACTCAGGTGTGGTAGAGTGTGCCTGTAATCCCAGGTCTTTGGAGGCTGTAAACTGGCGGATCACTATGAGGCCGATCTAGTAGTGAGACCCTGAATACCTTGTAGAACCCCCCCCCCAAAAAAAAGCAAAAAAAAAGTAGCTAATAAATGACAGATATTCCTTTTATATTTACAAATGAAACAGGTACCAGAGAGTATAGCCAGCAGGCCCCAAGACACAGATAATTTTTATAGATACAGACTCAGTTGATCATTGCTGTCTTTCTCAAGCTGTGCTCACTTGAACATTTTAGTTTGAACTCAGCTGTTGCAGAATAAGAACCAGACTGGAAATATTTGCAGTGACTCCGATTTTCTAAACAGCCTTTCTAAAGTCTGAAGGACCTGTAATAAACCACACCTCTTTGAGTAAACCACACTTGATATAATCTGTCACCTGTGGTACCTTCATTAAAGGCTGATGTGCATCTTCTAGAGTTGTATATAATTGGGATCACACAGTTGGTGCTGCTGCTTATTTTTGGTCTGACTTCTTTTAGCATAATTGAGATTTCTCTATGCTGTAGCATGTATCCCTAGTTGACTCCTCAGTGTAGATTATCAGTTTTCTACATATACCAGTTCATGCATTTATTTGTTCATCACCCCTTGCATTGTTTTCAGTATTTTGCTATTGTAAATAGAACTGCTGTAACCGTTTGTGTATAGGTTTTTGTATGAACATGCAATTTAGTGATTCTGTTTTGATCTTCTACGTAATAGCTGGAATACTACAAGCAAGGGAAAACAGAAGAGTTTGTAAAGTTGTTGGAAGCAGCACGTATAGATGGCAATTTGGATTACAGAGATCATGAGAAAGACCAGATGACTTGCTTGGATACATTGGCCGCCTATTATGTACAGCAGGCTCGGAAAGAGAAGAATAAGGACAATAAGAAAGATCTTATCACACAGGCAACCTTGTTGTATACAATGGCTGATAAAATTATTATGTATGATCAGGTAAAATAAATCAGATTTCTTTCAATTTATGAAAGGGGAAAATAATCATGTGAAAGTAACATATGTGTAATAGATTTTTTTTTTTGAAAGAATTTTTCTTTTTTCTTTCTTTTTTTTTGTCTTTTGTCTTTTTGAGACAGGGTCTTGCTATATATTCTGGTCTCAGACTTGCACCGATCCTCCTGCCTCAGCCTCCCAAGTTTTGAGATTACGGGCATGCACCTCCACGCCCAGCCTTGAAAAGATTTTTCTTAAAATGATAGTTTTGGGTCCTGGAGAAGGAGTCAGAAGTTAAAGTGAAGTTGAAATATGATCAATGCATGATGTGTGTATATATGGAAATATCACAGTGAATGCCATTTATAAAATTAATATGTGGCATAATGTTAATACAGTTTAAAAAAGGAAGTGTCCCTCATTAAAATGGGAATTAGAACCATTGAAGTATGAAAAAAAGTGGGTTTTTTTTTGTTTTGTTTTGTTTTGTCTTTTTGAGACAGGGTCTCACTATGCAGTTCTGGCTGGCCTTGAGCTCACATTTGTAGCCCAGGCTGGTCTCGAACTTGCACTGATCCTCCTGCCTCAGCCTAAAAAAGTATTATTGAAGTATGTAAAACTTGCTCACATAGTAAGGCAGTAATTCCAACATTTCCAGATGACT
Source organism: Myocastor coypus (assembly GCA_004027025.1). Lineage (NCBI taxonomy): Eukaryota > Metazoa > Chordata > Mammalia > Rodentia > Myocastoridae > Myocastor > Myocastor coypus. Next base: position 31,172 of record PVJA010014728.1, on the reverse strand, counting down.
TTCACACATTTTTTAAGGACTTTAAACTTTACTTTTATCATTATTACTGGCACAGAAGATTTGTGGCTTAGGATAATTTTTCATTTTGTAATTAAGAATTGCTTATTTGAAACTTCTTTTAATTTCAAAATATTTATTTATTTTAAATTTAACAATGGTTGTATTACATATTTTCATCATCGGATCAGTTCAGATTAATAGATATAGGTATATAAGATTGATCAAACAATTAAACATTAACACTTTCAATAAACATTACTGCTAATTTGAAACTTATACTTGGTAGAAAGGTTTTTTTTTTTTTTTTTGGTCATTTTGAGACAGGGTCTTTTATGCAGTTCAGGCTGGCATTGAGCTCACTTTTGTAGCCCAGGCTAGTCTCGAACTCACATCGATCCTCCTGCCTCAGCCTCCCAAGTGCTGGGATTACAGGCGTGTGCCACTAGACCCTGTTCAGCCTCCTTTCTATATGGTTTTCATTGTAATCCTACATATTCATGGTAAATCGTGGTTAGTCCTCAGAACAGTAAGGCCTGAGGTGACGCATTACCTTACAGAACCATTTGCTGGGAAGAGCCTGCTTCTGCCTACTTGAAGGTGACAAAATGGATCAAGCCGATGCACAGTTTCACTTTGTACTTAACCAGTCTCCCAATAACATCCCAGCCCTTCTGGGTGAGTGATGTGCGGCAGTCGGTTGGCAGTCTGGTTTTTGGCACATATCCAGACCGTATCTCTCTATAATAGTGCCTTTCTAACTGAGCCGGACTGCAGACGAGCTTTACCTGCCAAATATGAAGCTCCCTGCAGCCGATGGCTGTTGACAATATAGAAACAAGCATGTGCCAGTTAAAAGGAATTCATTATTTGCTTCTTAAGAGTCAGTAAACATCTTCTACTTAACTACAAGTTATTTAAGCTGCTAGTTTATAATATATAAAGTGTTTTTAGGCATAAATCAGCATGTCCTATTCAATATGAAGTCATGTTCACTGTTCTCAACTATTTGTTACTGGTAGATGTCTTTAATTTAGGCAAGTCAGTATAAACTGTAAAGCATAATAGACGTGACAGTGTGTGTTTAATTTTTTAAAATCATTGCAGGTAAAGCTTGTATTTCATTCAACAAGAAGGATTACAGAGGAGCTCTTGCTTACTATAAAAAAGCATTGCGTACTAACCCAGGATGTCCAGGTAAGAGAAGAACTTTATTGTAGCTCTAAGCCATGTACAGTCAACTTAGGCTATGGAATTGGGCAGTGGACTGTGAAGTGAGCTGTGGAAAGATAGTGTTGGAGTATTGAAGTGACAGAATCAGGGTGATCTTTTTCCTAAATATTGTATTTTGTTTAAAAGTTGGATAGTAGATTGTAATACAATCCTTTTCCCTTGTATGTTTTTTTCTAAAATGTCATTAATCTAGTCTATTTTTGGTGAGTTACAGTTACGTATCAGGCTTATTCTATTACTGAGAATACAGTAATGAGCCAAAGAGAAAAAAAGATGTTACTTCCCTGTAATTCAGTTTCCAGTAGGAGAAATTAAATTTTTAAAAAAAATATATACTATGTAACATATTGGTAATGGCTAAAAATAAGAATGGAGCCCAAAAAGGAAACATTAGGAGTTGTTTAAAAAGAGTGACCAAGGCCAGGGATTTATTTGGCTGAGAGGCACAAGTATCTGCGTGGTAAGTACAAGGTCTTGAGTTCCATCCCTGGTACCAAAAAAATAAAAAATAAAATAAATAAATAAAAGTAAAAAGAGTGACCAAGAAAACTCATCAAAGATAATAACATTTGAAAAAAAAAAAGATAATAACATTTGTGTAAAGATCTAAAAAAACTAAGAACCGTGTGTACACATACAGGAAAATTCCATTCCCAGCCAGAGACCACATAGGAAGTACAGAGATGCTAAGGAAAGAGTGCCTGGCACAGCTTGGTGGGCACAGGCTGCAATCCCAGCTGCCCTAGGCGGCTTAAGTATGACTCTGCCTCAAAATAAAATTTAATAGGCTAGGATTGTAGCATGGTGGTAACATTCTTGCCTAACATGGTTGAAGCCATGGTTCATGGGTTCAACCCCGAATACTAAAGAAAAAAAAAAAAAAAAAAAAGATTGTGCCTAGCAAGTTTGAAAATAGTGGGGAGTTGATGTATCTGGAGAAGGGCAGAAGAGAAAGTGCTAAGAAATGAGGTCACAGTGGCAGCCATCATATAGGGTACCTAGACTATTACAAGGACTGCATTTTATAAGATGATGGATAGGAAGCCCTTGGAGAGAACTGGGCAGAAGAGCGATGGAAGAGACTTACATTTAACAGGATTGTTTGAGCTTCTGAGTTGAGACTAGAATGGAATATAGGAGAAGAGGGTGGAGCCAGACACAGATTAGGGAGAAGCTCTTCCAGTTATTCTGGTCCCAGCTGGCTTTGGCTCAGACTAGCATGGGATTGTGGAAAGCGCGCAAGTGGTCAGATTCCAGATATTCTTTTTTTGTTTTAGAGTAGGGAAATTTATTGGAGAAAGGGAATGGGGAGTAGGAGCTCCCGAGAGGCAGGAGGGGTCCCCAGTGGGGTTCCCCAGATCCTACATATATTCTGAAGGAAGAGCTGATAGATGTGATGTGTAAGGCAATGGGAGCAAGAGTCAAAGATAACTCCTTGAATAAGCAATTGGAAGAGTGGTGTTGAATTTTCCTGCCTTTGGCAAAATAGCTTCAGAGGATCTAGTTATAGATATTGAGAGTTGGAGATGCTTTGAGAGTAAACAAGTGAAGAGGCCAGACCTCTGTCTTGAAGTTCATGAAGAGATCTGGGCCAAAGCAGCAAATTTGCAAATCACCAATGTGCAGCTAGAGGAAGAGCCGTGCGTGCAGCCCGAGTGCAGTGAGCATAGGCCAGAACAGGTTCTGGGAGTACACCTCAGAGCTCTGCTATATTGAGAGGTTAGGAAACTGAGGGTGAATCAGCAGAAGTGCCAAGAGGGACCCTCCCGGGGTGTAGGAGGAAACCAGGCCATGCGCAGTGTCCCTGAAGCCAAATGCAAGTGTTCCCAGAAGGAACAGGTGACCATCACATTGCATTGCTAGGCCAAGTTAAGTAGGGACAGGACCGGTCGTTGGTGTTAGCAGTGTGTGAACTGTAAGTGCCCTGCATGTAGGCAACTTTGCTCAGATGGCAGAGTGAGGGAGTGAGTTCTAGAGACAGCCGAAGGAGAGTCTGAGGTCTGTCAAGGAGTTTTGCCATCAGGGGAAGAACAGGAATGGCGCAGCAGCTGGCAAGGGAAATGGCAGTAGAAGAGGATTTTATTTTTTCCTTCATGTTTTCCATGTTTTTCTTTATTCATCTCAAAACCATACTATCTGTGTCATTTTAATCTTACAATTTAAACTGATAGAGCCTGGCAGGATGGCTCAGTGGTCTAAAGCACCTGCTTGGGGAAGCTTGGACGGCTTCAGGGACCACAGTTCAGTCAATCCCCAGCACCACATGCTGTGCCAGCCCTGCCCTTGGGGCGGGCTGAGCCGCTGAGCCGGCCATAAAAATGAGTGAATAAACAAACAAAGGTTCTGAAACAAGAAAAAAAATAATAAATAAATTTTTTTTTAAATTCTTTAAACTGATGGGGCCTGGCGGGATGGCTCAGTGGTGTAAAGCGCCTGCTTGGGAAAGCTTGGGTGGCTGCAGGGACCGCCGTTCGATCACCGGCACCACATGCTGTGCCAGCCCTGCCCTTGAGGCAGGCTGAGCCGGCCATAAAAATGAGTGAACAAACAAACAAAGTTCTGAAACAAGAAAAAAATAAATAAATAAAATTTAAAAAAAAATTCTTTAAACTGATAAAAAATTTAGGGAGAGAGGTGAATTTTCTTAACACTTGGATATTTTGCTTTAAAAGTATATTTTTAACTGTCCTTTAATACTGTCTTTTTTCTATAAGACTCATCTTGATTTGTACACAAATAAGGTCTTTGTATCTTATTTTCTGTATTGATCATTATGTCATACTTTTGAATCTTGAACAGCTGTAAGGCAAAGGAAGGAAATGTCTGACTTTAGACTGCTTACAGAGTGTTTCCATAGTCAGTGATGGTTTAATAGGTAAACTAAACACTATAAATTTGAACTCCTTTATGAATAATACCATTAAGCAAGAACACATAGTATATGATAGGCCAGTGTGTAGATTGGGATCTATCTAAATATATTCAATACAAATTTTTAACTTTTATGTTATGGCCAGCCCAGCCTGCCCTGGGGGTGGGGCTGGTGCAGCATGTGGTGCTACGGATCAAACCGTGGTCCCTATGGGTGCCTAAGCAGGTGCTTTAGACCACTGAGCTATCTCACTGGCCCTTCAATAAAATTTTTAAAGCTGTCTCTTTTTTATCATTTAGACTTATGTTGAAAGTTTAAGTGAATTTTTCAGTTGCTCGTAAAAATGTGAATAGTAATTAATGAATTTGCTGTTATACCTAAAATTGTTGATGTTTAAGATGAGAATCTTAACATTAAAAAAAAAAAAAAAAAAAAAAGATGAGAATCTTTGCTGATAGAGCCGGGTGTGGTGGCGCACGCCTAAACTGCATAACAAGACCCTGTCTCAAAAAGACAAAAAAAAAAAAAAGAATCTTTGCTGATAGAAAGGCACTACTTCAAGTCATGAATGGTATTATGCAGAATTGCAACTTCCTTTTTTTCTTAAAGATATGGAGGCTTCCTTCTGTAGATACTTTATGGGGAAAGGTAGCATCTGGATAGGATTTTGATTTGGTCTGACCTCTTGCTAGCTTGGCATCAGGGTACAGCTGCAGTTTAACTTTCATTTTGCTTTTCATTTTCTTGAGTTACTAACTTTGCATTTTAACTCTGAAATTTCCATCCCTTTCTTTTTTTTTTTTTAAGCCTACTAATTTATTTATTTATTTATTTATTTTTCTTGTTTCAGAACTTTTGTTTGTTTGTTCACTCATTTTTATGGCCAGCTCAGCCTGCCCCGAGGGCAGGGCTGGCGTGCAGCACGTGGTGCCAGGGATCTAACCGCAGTCCCTGAAGCCTCCCAAGCTTACCCCAAGCAGGCGCTTTAGACCACTGAGCCATCCCGCCGGGCCCCTCCATCCCTTTTTATTAGATCTTTGTGCTTTTCTTCATTCAATTCACCTTTTTTCTGCATATCTTGATAAAGTCTACTTATTTCTTTTTTTGTTTTGTTTTGTTTATTTTGAGACAGGGTCTCACTATGCAGTTCAGGCTGGCTTTAAGCTCACTTTTGTAGCCCAGGCTGGTCTCGAACTCGCACTGATCCTCCTGCCTCAGCCTCTCAAGTGCTGGGATTTCAGGCATGCGCCACCATGCCCAACTAAGTCTACTTTATTTCTATCTTATGTTCTTTCTATTTGATTTAGGTTTCACATGCAAGTTTGGTCATATGATTCTTACGTTCCTATTCTAGAGATTTTAGCTTTCCCTTTATCATATTAGCATTTCTTTTTAGTATTCATCTTCACCTTTTTTAAATGAGACTTCCTTTGTCTGGATTACTTGTAATAAACAAGTTGTCTCTTCCAGCTGAATCTCCAGTATGCTGTTCTTTTCCCTGGTTTTCATAATTTTCTGTTTGTGAGAAATCTTTTATAAGTTTGTCAGTACTCACACTGCTGATCTTTTTGTACATCCTTCACTGCTTTGATCCATGCTTGAACCATGGTTGTTGAATGTCTTACCTACCTCAAGTGATGAGAAAGGATTTTCATAAGGTAGGATAATGATTATAAGTGGATAAGGATGACCCAGTGGAGGAAAGCTTTTAGGAGGCAGGAAGGATAGCGGAGGTTTGCTAGGGCAGTATCCTCAGATGTGGAAGGATCCAGAGCCAGTGGAGAGCTCGGCCCTTGCATTCTCACAAGGTGTGGGGAGGCAGAGCATGCGCCATTCTGCAGGGAGGGAGAGCGTATGGGGGTCATCAGACACTGTGTGGTCTTCATAGAATTTTTGTCCCCTGTTCATTGCTTTTCAAAAATTGGAAATTAGGGCCAGTGAGATAGCTCAGCAGACTAAGTGCCTGCTTTGGCAAGTGCAAGGACCAGGGCTCGATCTCCAGTCCCAAATGCCATGCCAGCCCCACCCCTGAGGCATGCTAAGCCAGTGACCAAGTAATCTCAGCTGGGAAAGCTGAAAACAGGAGGATCACTACAAGTCCAAGCTGCGTAGTGAGACCTTGAACCAAAATACATAAATGAAAAAAAATATTGGAAATTAAACTGGGTATAGGGGCCGGGCAGGGTGGCTCAGTGGTCTAAAGCGCCTGCTTGGGAAAGCTTGGGTGGCTGCAGGGACTGAGGTTCGATCTCTGGCACCACATGCTGCGCCAGCCCTGCCCTCAGGGCAGGCTGAGCTGGCCATAAAAATAAACAAACGTTCTGAAACAAGAAAAAAATAAAATAAAATAAAATAATTCTTAAAAAAAAATAAACTGGGTATAGCAGAGAGAGTATACAACAGGGGTACTGGACTATTAAAAAAACCAGTATTAGAGATGTTCTATTCTCTGATGGGAAAGGTACCCACTGGAAGGAAGAGAGGTAAAGAATGGTATACTCTAACCACTAGTGAGCCAACCTTTTGGTCAGCCAAGTGATCACATAGTGTCATGGTACTGAGGCTAACCCATACATGGAGAATATTTAAACATTGCTGTAACTGCACCCTGAAAGTGACCCAGTTTGACAGACTAATTGTGGTTGTTTTTTTTTTTTTTTTCTTAGCGGAAGTTCGTTTAGGAATGGGCCATTGCTTTGTGAAACTGAACAAGCTAGAAAAAGCTCGTCTAGCATTCAGCAGAGCCCTGGAACTTAATTCTAAATGTGTAGGAGCACTGGTTGGACTGGCTGTTCTAGAACTCAACAATAAAGAGGTATGTGAGGGAAAAGGTATATAGTTTCTGACTGATTTATCAGGCCTGTAGCACTGTGTGTGTGTGTGTGTGTGTGTGTGTGTGTGTGTGTGTGTATTTACACCTTTCTGTTTGCCTTAATATGTGACTTATCCAGGCATGCATCTATCATCCCAGCACTCAGGTGGCTGAGTCAGGAGGATCATTGTGAATTCATGGCCAGCCTGGGCTATATACTGCAGTTCAAGGCTAGCATGAACTGCATAGTGAAATCCTGTCTCAAAAAACCAAAACAGGCACCAGGGAGATAGTTCCATCGCACAAGTGCCTGCCTGGCAAGTGCAAGGTTGTGTGTTTGAACCCCGATCCTGGAAAAAAAAAAAAAGAGATGAAAACTCCTAAATTCTAAGTTTGGTAGCCGGGCGTGGTGGCTCAGGCCTGTAATCCCAGCACTCGGGAGGCTGAGGCAGAAGGATTGGTGCGAGTTCAAGACCAGCCTGGGCTACAAAAGTGAGCTCAAGGCCAGCCTCAACTGCATAGAGAGACCCTATCTCAAAAAGACAAAAAAAAGTAATAATAATAAATAAAAATAAACTAAGTTTGGTAACTTGTTATTTGAAATTTTTTATTCTTGGTGAAAATAACTAAGGCACTATGCTGATAATTGAGCTTAGTAAGGTTATGGAAAAGCTTATTTCTTGAGGCTATTAAAAAAATCTTTAGCGAAATGGTAATACTCTCTTCACTCTACCTCTTGCATTGTTTCCTTTTAGGCCGACTCCATCAAAAATGGCGTCCAGCTTCTTTCCAGAGCATACACGATTGATCCCAGTAACCCTATGGTGTTGAACCACTTGGCAAATCACTTTTTCTTCAAAAAGGTAATAGAAAAAAAAAGTAATGGAAGCCATTTGTTCTTTTTTTTTTTTTTTAACTTTTATTTTATTTAAACCTTATTTATTTATGTATGTATGTTATGGCTGGCTCAACCTGCCCTGTAGTGGGGCTGGCACAGCCATGGTGCCAGGGATTGAGCCACAGGCCCTGCAGTTGCCTAAACTTTCCTAGGCATGCGCTTTAGACCACTGAGCCATCTTGCCGACCCAGCCATTTATTCTTAAATCTTGATTTTTGTTTTCCTAAATGCAGTCAATAATTTATTTTTTAACTTGGGAAGAAATTCGAAAATAGGGTTTTTTTCCAAATTAGGATTTGTGCTAGTTACCCAGGCATGGATCCATTGATCCATTCATTCACATAATATTCCTTGGCCCTTTGTTTGTGTCGTGCCCACTGCTGCAGTAAGGATTTGGTGATAAAGAAGACTTCGTGGTTTCTGCATGTGCTGAGTTCAGTATCATAGAAAACACCAACTTAAAGCAAGCGGAAATGTAAAAATAAATATCCCTGCCCACTGACGGTGGAGAGGGAGGCTGTGGTGGGGTGGCCAGCTGGCTTTCTCTACCACGCGTGCCCCGACACTAGTGGGAGGGGACCAGGGTTTGAATTCAGGACCTTGCACTTGCCAGGCAGGCACTTGTGCCGCGGAGCTATATCCCTGGCCCCTGTGGTACATTTTTAAATTTGCCACTCATTCTGTGGAAACAGTACTATTTTTGATTCCTTAAAACATGAAGCCCAAGACTTTGTTCACAAAGTTTTTATATAAAAAACATGAGAATTGAATCATCTGTAATGAAATCAGTTACTAAATTATATTAAAAACTTTAATTAAATAGCAATTTTGGTAAAAGTTCACAAAGATGTATGAATGTTATTAATAAGAGACATGTAGTTATTAGTAGGTGTACAGCACCTGCTAAAGGGTAAGAACTGTTAAAGTGCATTCTGGGATTTCTGTAATCTTTACAGCATTGCTTTAGTTTAAGTAATCATCCTCATTTTATGGGTAAGTTGAGGCAGAGCTCATAGCATAAGCCACTGAGCACAGTGCACTCTCTGGCTATACAAGCACACTCCCTTTTCCTCATGAATTATCGATTAAGCTATAGGCGCTAAGTGTTGGAGTACGAAGAACAGCTCTTGGGGGACAAAGTGTGTGTATAGGTGACTCAAGGTTTACAGGGGACCGCCTTGCACCACTCAAGGGTTTTCCATGTGCTTTCTCCGCAGGACTACAGCAAAGTGCAGCACCTGGCACTCCACGCCTTTCACAACACCGAAGTGGAGGCCATGCAAGCCGAGAGCTGCTACCAGCTGGCCCGATCGTTCCACGTTCAGGTCCGCCGATCTCCGTGCAGTCTTTCAGCTTTGGGTTACCATTCCCCTCTGCAAGTGCTTTGCTGGTCTCGTCAGCACTGTGCACACACCGCTCTTGCTTTCTTCTCACGTTTTAGGAGGATTACGACCAGGCTTTCCAGTACTACTACCAGGCCACACAGTTTGCCTCATCCTCTTTTGTGCTCCCATTTTTTGGTTTGGGACAAATGTACATTTATAGAGGTGACAAAGAGAATGCATCTCAGTGCTTTGAGAAAGTTTTGAAAGCTTACCCTAACAATTATGAAACGATGAAGATTCTTGGCTCTCTCTATGCTGCATCAGAAGATCAAGAAAAAAGGGACATTGCCAAGGTACAGTCCTGAAGCTGTTTTCCGCTAGCCACTTCCCACTAGTGCTGTGGAGCTGTGGTAGAAGCAGTTATTAGCGAGCTTGTTCTGGTTTAGATAATGAACAGTTGACTTGGTGAGCAGTTTAAGGTAGCCACCTTGCAAGGCATGGCAGCGCATGCCTGTAATCCTGGCATTCAGGAGGCTGAGGCAAGAGGGTCACTGAGTTTGAGACCAGCCTGGGCTGCAAAGTGCATTGAGGATAGTTGGGTTTTTTCCTAACTTTGACAGTATTAATTTAATGATTTCTTCCATCACAGGGCCATTTGAAGAAGGTCACAGAACAGTATCCTGATGATGTTGAGGCTTGGATTGAGCTAGCGCAAATCTTAGAGCAGACTGACATACAGGTAATGTTGTGCTTTTCATGTCCTCCCTGATGTGTGTTCTGTAGGCCTGGTGTCGCATTTCTCTTTCTCTTTCACATACATCTTGCTCTGTCCACCCTAAAAACAGGGCGCCCTCTCGGCCTATGGAACAGCAACACGAATCCTCCAGGAGAAAGTGCAAGCCGACGTCCCCCCTGAGATCCTGAATAATGTCGGTGCCCTCCACTTCAGACTTGGAAACCTGGGGGAGGCAAAGGTGGGAAGTTGGCAAGCCTCCATGCTGATGCCCGATCGAGCGGGATGCATATTTTTATTTTTTAGGTGTACTAGTGAAGTCTTCTTTCTAGCCATGTTGTTTTTTCCTTCTTCATAGAAATATTTCTTGGCATCTCTGGACCGTGCAAAGGCAGAAGCTGAGCATGATGAGCATTACTACAATGCGATTTCTGTCACTACATCGTACAATCTTGCCAGGCTGTATGAGGCAATGTGCGAATTCCATGAAGCAGAAAAACTGTACAAGAACATCTTGCGAGAACATCCCAATTATGTGGATTGTAAGGATTTTAAACTTTTCTTATGTAATCAATTCCTTTTCCCACAATAGTAGCAAAAACTTCAGCACCAGTAGTACAAGCTTTGGAAATTCTGGTGCCCCTTTTCTTTAAGGCAGATATGGAGCTCGGAAACATGCAGGTTCACTTATATTTGTACCAGAAAATAAAGGAAGTAACACAGACCACTTGATGCATATTTGGTGAATAGGCATGTTCAGGGGTTCAGCTGGCTTTGTTAAGCTTTCAGCCACTCTGTGGTGAGTTTGTTTTTCCTTTTGTTTTTGAGACAGAGTCTCATTGTATAGTTAGGCTGGCCTTGAACTCACTATCCCAGGCTGGTTTTGAACTTGGCGATCTCCTCCCTCAGCCTCCCAACTGCTGGGATTGCAGGCATGTGCGACCACACCCAAGTATCACAGTGTTCACATTCAAGTCATCCTATTTTACTTACAAATTGCCCCAAAGTGCAAAAGTAGTGATGCTGGTAATCCAGAGAGGCTGATGGAAAGCCATTAAGTGCCTCGTTTGAAGTGAAAAGGTGAAAGGAAAGAAAAGCTCATGTGCTGAGATTGTATAGTATATTATTGTAAATGTTCTATTTTACTATTAGGTATTAATCTTTTATATATTTATATTATAAATTTATTGTTGATACATGGACAGATAGATACAGGTATCAAAAGAATACATATCCAGGACAAGCCAGTCTCCGTAGGGCTTAATACCATCTGCATCTCCTGGGATGGTGTGAGCCCTTGAGCACTGTGGGGTGCAATCATGGGCCTCGCTGCTGGTGGCTCTGGTCTGAATGTATTTCCTTCCCACTGGCACGAGCCACTGCTGGCGCATGCGCAGCTGTTCCGTGAGGCAGCCCGGGATGGTCCCACTGGATTACACCGGTGCAATGCCATATTGCTATTTCAGAGGAAGAGCAGTGGGTTAAGCCTCTCTCTTCTAACTAGCAGGCCTTAGATCCTATGCTTTCACTGTTTTGATGTGTGACAGGTCTTTTTTTTTTTTTTTTTTTTTTGTCTTTTTTGAGACAGGGTCTCACTATGCAGTTGAGGCTGGCCTTGAGCTCACTTTTGTAGCCCAGGCTGGTCTCGAACTCGCACCAATCCTCCTGCCTCAGCCTCCCGAGTGCTGGGATTACAGGCGTGAGCCACCACGCCTGGCTATTTTTTTTAACTGTAAGTCAAACTCATGATCTAGCACTTGCCAGGCAGGCTGTGTGCGGCTGAGCTGTAGCCCTGGTGATAAGTAGCTTTTTCAGGCAAAGGAGCTGGCAGCAGTATAGTGTGGAGAAGAAATTGAAATAGACTTGTCCAGGCTTTTAAATAACTCAGCTTGAAACAGAAGCCCGGAGCATGGCATCGGCATAGGAGACAGGATGGAAGGGTGAAGCTGAGCCTCCAACCACAGTCCAGGGTGCGACAAAGTGCTTTTTACTTGTTCAGCTGATGTTTATTCACTATGAGGCTTTTCTGTTAACAAAGAACACTTATTATAAAAGTATGACTAAAATTATGATCCTGTTATGATCTAAGTATGGTAGTGTATCCTGGTAATCCCAGTGCTTTGGAAGCAGAAGCAGGAGGTTCCCAAGTGCAACCTAGATTACATAGTTGGACTCTATCTCAATAAATAAGTATCCATTAAAGCTAATAATTTGAACATAAAACTTTTAATTTTTACTGTTAGTACCTATTGATTTTACAAAATACTGGATTTCATTTTGATCATGTCTGTCCTCCCATTCCCCTGTCCTGCATCCCCTCTTCCCCTTCCTTATTTCCTCCCACTTGTGTGATAGTCTCACATCTTTCCTGAGTCCGCATCTTAGGGACTTTTTAGAGTCCACATGTTAGACTCTCTGACTCTGGGTTATTTGGCTTAATGTGATGTGCACCATTTTCCTGCAAATTGACAAAATTTCACTTTTCTTTATGGCCAACTAATACTCCATTATATTAAAAACTTTTCAATGTGTGTTTTCAGGTTATTTGCGGCTAGGAGCCATGGCCAGAGATAAAGGAAACTTTTACGAGGCTTCAGATTGGTTTAAGGAAGCTCTTCAGATTAATCAGGTTGGCAGTATTGACTCGTAGTTTAAAAATAACCATTTTCCTTGTTTAACTCCTCAGTCAGTTTTTCCTTTTAGTGGCTATCATGTTTGTAATGATGCTGGCATCTCTCTGTTTGATTGGTTGATTTGTTTCTCATTTACTTACTAAAGTACTAAAGAGTATAGTAGGTTGTATTATTAACCATGTGATACTAGGGCCCATATTTTCATGTTAATCTCTTCTGTTGCCCTCCTTGTGCCTTTTCTCTCTCTGTCCTTTGATCCACATTGCAACATATGACCTGGTTGCTACACACATGACACCCTCCCAAGTTTATTTCACTTAAGATTTAGTGAGTACTGGGCCAGGGCGATAGCTCAGCAGCTTAAGTGCCTACCTGGTAAGTGCAAGGTCCTAAGTGTGATCCCCAGTACTTAAAAAAAGAAAAAAAGATTTAGTACCCTCTGAGAAAAGTTTGTGGAATTGTGTAGTATGCTGAATAGAACCATGTGGATCATTTAACCTTTCTGATTGTGGTCCACAGTAAGATTTTATGTTGTAGGCTAAGAAACATGCATATATATGTGTATACGTAAACAGCTAAAAGAAAGCGTTGCACATTGTTTGCTCTTGCTGAAGAGGAGTACACAGATGCTTGTACTTTATTCTGTTGCCATTTGTGTGCTGATCACTACATCCCATATTGACTTTGCAACTCACATGGGTTCTCAGCTGTCAGTTTGAAAACCACTGTTGTGTTTTTTTTGTTGTTGTTTTGTTTTTTTTTGTCTTTTTGAGACAGGGTCTCACTATGCAGTTGAGGCTAGCCTTGAGCTCACTTTCGTAGCCCAGGCTGGTCTCGAACTCACACCAATCCTCCTGCCTCAGCCTCCCGAGTGCTGGGATTACAGGCGTGCGCCACCACGCCCGGCATGAAAACCACTGTTGTAACGTGGCTTGAAAACTTCTTCACCTGTCAGTATGATGTGAAAAGGATTGGTCTGCCTTGGTCTAAGTTGCAGCTTTTGATTTTTCCTCTCTGTTTCAGGACCATCCAGATGCTTGGTCTCTGATCGGTAATCTTCACTTGGCAAAACAAGAATGGGGCCCAGGCCAAAAGAAATTTGAGAGGATCCTGAAGCAGCCGTCCACGCAGAGTGACACTTACTCCATGCTAGCTCTTGGCAACGTGTGGCTCCAGACATTGCATCAGCCCACGCGAGACCGAGAGAAGGTAAGCTCTCTGTGCATCTTTTTTTTCTTTTCTTTTCTTTTCTTTCTTTCTTTCTTTCTTTTTTTTTTTCCCCCTGTGGTACTGGGGATTGAACTGAGGATCTTGCGCTTGCCAGGCAAGCACTTATTCCACTGAGCTATCTCTCCAGCCCTCTCTGTGCATTTTTGAATAAAACTGATAATCTGCATTCTTTGAATTTTTCTAACATTACCTTTCTTTTATAGGAAAAGCGTCATCAAGATCGTGCTCTGGCCATCTACAAGCAAGTTCTCAGAAATGATGCAAAGAATCTGTATGCTGCTAATGGCATAGGTGATTATAGGTGACTTGGTGCCATAATGATTTGCAGAATTAATGCTTTTATTTTTTATTTATTTTTTTTTTTAGGGTCGGCTCAGCCTGCCCTGGGGGTGGGGCTGGCACAGCATGTGGTGCCGAGTATCGAACCTCAGTCCCTATGGTTGCTTAAGCTTTCCTCAGCAAGCGCTTTAGACTGCTGAGCCATCTTGCTGGCCCAAGAATTAATGCTTTTAGAGCAGCGCTTGTAGATGAGACTTTTTCTCCAAATATAATCAGTGTAGATCTTTTTAAATTGGAGCTATAGTTTTACTCGTTGCACTTAAAACATGCAGCTCCTTAAACATGAGTCTTTATCACTGCAGGTGCTGTTTTGGCCCACAAAGGGTATTTCCGTGAAGCTCGCGATGTGTTTGCACAAGTGAGAGAAGCGACAGCGGATATCAGTGATGTGTGGTTGAACTTGGCGCACATCTACGTGGAGCAGAAGCAGTATATCAGCGCTGTGCAGATGGTAATGTTTGGCCTTTCGAGATGCCTAGGTGTCCCCTGCGTTGATGAGCAGATGTTTTCTCAAGCATGCTAGCTCTGTGGCAGAGCTGCTCCGTGCCATCACCTGCCTCAGAAACAGATGATTATGTAATGACCAGGCCTTGAAGTCCAAATAGCTGTGAGTTCCTGGCTGCTCCAGTGATTACATGCCTTGGACAAAGAAGATGCTCTGGAGCCCAGTTTCCCTATCTAGAAAGTGGAGATAATTGTTCCTTAGGGCCGGCCAAATAGCTCAGCAGATTAAGGCGCCTGCAAGCAGGCACAGGGGCTGGGAGTTTGAGCCTGCCATGCTGGTCCTGTCTGTGGGGTGCACTGAGACAGCAGTTGAGACTGGGTGTGATGGCGTGCACCTGTAATCCCAGCTCTTGGGAGGCTGTAGACAGGCGGATCACTACAAGTCCCTTCTAGTAGTGAAACCCTGAACACCCTGTAGACCCGTCCCTAAAATACACATACACACACACGATAACTGTTCCTTAATGTCACAGAATTTTGAGAAGGTCCAGTACTAAAAGTATTTGATGCTGACATGCCTAACATATTTGTACTCAGTAAATAGTAGAATTTATCTTTTTGAGACAGGGTCTCGCTATGCAGTTGAGGCTGGCCTTGAGCTCACTTTTGTAGCCCAGGCTGGTCTCGACTGAACTTGCACCGATCCTCCTGCCTCAGCCTCCCGAGTGATGGGATTACAGGAGTGCACCACCACGCCTGGCTCAATAGTAGAATTTAATGTCTGTTCAGTTTCTAAAGCTATACTAAGTTTCAGAAAGGTTAAATGACTTTTCCTTTTGAGATGAGGTCTTTCTGTTGCCCAGGCAGGTCTCAAATCTGTGGAGTGAAGAGATCTTCCTATCTTACTCGCTCAAGTACCTGAGCCTACAGGTACTCACCACTATACTCAGCTTAAATTAATCTCTTTTTCAAAAAAAACTCCAAGGAATAAAGTTTCCTGTCAACTTTTTCTAGTGCTTCTCATATTTGTATAGTGGCTGAATTTGAAATCAAAATCATGCTCCTCCTATTTATATCATAAGTGTTAAGGAGGTTCTCAGGCTCTGAGAGGGAGTATGATCAGAAAGAACAAACTTCTTGAAGCGGTATGAGAAAAGCAGTCCAGCCTTTGGAAGTGGCTCACGTTTTTTTCTAAAAAGAATGGGCCATTTTCCACTTGACAGAGGGCTCCAAAACCCAGACTGCATGTGCTAGCCTCAGAGGTGGTGGTGTTTGAGAAAAGCCTTCCTGACCTATGCAGTGACAATACTGCCTTTTACAAATGCATATTAATCAGTAGGCATATTCAGGAAAATTAACCATTTTCCATAAAGTTATTTTTTCAGTTAGCTGTGACAGAATGTATTCTAAGCTCAGAAGGTGCTATGTTTATATCAGAATGAACACAAGTGTTACCGTGTTGGTTGCACCCAACACAGTAACAGAACTAAGACTTCGTAGACTCATTGCCAGGAGGTTCCTCACATCCCAAAGAAGAGTGTTAAGGAGTTGAACTGAAAGCATCCAAAAGTAGGACTTCCAGGGCCCGGCGGGATGGCTCAGTGGTCTAAAGCCCCTGCTTGAGGAAGCTTGGGTGGCTTTAGGGACCACGGTTCAATCCCCGGCACCACATGCTGCGCCAGCCCTGCCCTCGGGGTGGGCTGAGCCAGCCATAAAAATGAGTGAATAAACAAAGATTCTGAAACAAGAATAAAAAAAAAAATAATAAATAAAATAAAAAAAAAAAAACAAAAGTAGGACTTCCAGTGAGAGGTCAATGAGTATGTCAGGACAGGCTCACCAGAGGTGTGGGAAAGGGCTTCCAGCACAGGGTGGAGCGTGGAGGTGGAGCGCTGGCTCGGCACGGGCGAGGTCTGGGGTTTCATGGCTAGCACAGGGGTTTCTTGTATTAGTACACATTTCAGATGGGAGTAAAATAAAACTAAGTATGTAGTGTTGCTTTGGTCAGCTTCTTGTGTTGGGAAAGTGTATTCCGATGAGTGTCCTTTCCCAAACTCTGAACCCAGCCATTCGAAGAGTAGACTGTTGTTTCACAGAGCTTTAAAAGTGCTTGAAATTTTGCTTCAACATGAAATGATCTCCTAGCTGCTATTATATTTATATTAAATCTTTCTCTGTAGTATGAAAACTGCCTCAGAAAGTTCTATAAGCACCAAAATACTGAAGTTGTGCTCTATTTGGCCCGGGCCCTGTTCAAGTGTGGCAAGTTACAGGAATGCAAGCAGACTTTGCTGAAGGTACCAGGAAGAACTCTGTTTTTCCCTTCTAGTCCCATTCTGCCTTTTGTTGTTAATTATTTCGCATGTATGTTTGCCTGCCTACTAGCACTCAGTGGCATCATTTTCATATAATTAAGTCCTGTGAAACCTACACTTTTTGTTTTCAGGCTAGACATGTGGCACCCAGCGATACAGTTCTTATGTTTAATGTCGCCTTGGTCTTACAAAGATTAGCTACCTCTGTCCTAAAAGATGAAAAAAGTAATCTCAAGGAAGTCCTTAATGCTGTGAAAGAACTGGAGCTTGCACACAGGTAAAGATTTTATAGAAACCACCCCTGAAATGATTTATGTCTTTAAAACTTGCGTGAAAACCACTATCCCCAAATAGTAACTATTAGCAGCTGGAGATGTAGCTCTGTGCTGGAGCACTCGCATAGCCTACGTGAGGCCTTTGGCCTAACAAAGCCAGGTAATGGTACCCAGTACCACAATTAAAAAAAAAAAAAAAGCAAAAAGCCATTAGAGGGGCTGGCGAGATAGCTCAGCTGTCTAAAGCTCCTTCTTAGGGAAGCTTAG
The DNA here is from genome assembly GCA_004027025.1 of Myocastor coypus. Classification (NCBI taxonomy): domain Eukaryota; kingdom Metazoa; phylum Chordata; class Mammalia; order Rodentia; family Myocastoridae; genus Myocastor; species Myocastor coypus. Next base: position 13,799 of record PVJA010014728.1, on the reverse strand, counting down.
GGACTGGTTCCATCCCCAGCACCACATGCTGTGCCAGCCTCATCCCCAGGGCAGGCTGAGCTGGCCATAACATAAATAAATAAACAAACAAAAAAAGTTTTTTAAAAAGCAAAAAGCCATTAGAGTCATTCTAGCACTATAGAATCTTAGCACAGAAGCTGAAGAAGCTAGGTGCCCCGAGTGGTACTGAACCTGGATCCTTCCAGATGTGAATCATGTAGCCTGATCCCTAGAACTGGCTGGCTGGCTGGCTTTAGCTTTTTGTTAGTCTTACAATGCCTGAATCTAGCATTTTTACACATGCAAAAATTTTCTGACTCATTTGTGTTGGTTTTCCATTGTATGCCAGTATGTCTTAATGTGGAATATACTGATTCTCATGGTGCTGGGATTAAGATCTTAACCTCTTAGATCTTACTTAATAGATTCCCTTAGTTAAATTCAACATTTATTTAATCTGATAGTTTTTATTTGATGATTCAGTATGTTGTGGAATTAAAGCCTGCACTTCTTCAGGTTTTGTCTAGCCATATTTACCTTATTTTTAACATTTCTTGCTTTGTATGGTAAATTGTATTATCATGCACTAAGCCTCCCAACCTCCATACCTGACATAGTAAATTTAAACGTCGTTGCTCAGTTTTCTTTACGAATTGACTGATATTACATCTCTATTTGCCTTTCTTGATGAACTTTTTTTTTTTTTTTTTGTCTTTTTGAGGTAGAGTCTTGCTATACAGTTCAGGCTGCCCTTGAGCTCACTTTTTTTTTTTTTTTTGTCTTTTTGAGACAGGGTCTCACTGTACAGTTCAGGCTGGCCTTAAGCTCAGTTTTGTAGCCCAGGCTGGTCTCGAACTCTCACAGATCCTCCCGCCTCAGCCTCCCAAACTCTGGGATTACAGGCATGCGCCACCACACCCGGCTTTGAGCTCACTTTTGTAGCCCAGGCTGGTCTCAAACTTGCACTGATCCTCCTGCCTCAGCCTCCCAAATGCTGGGATTACAGGCATGTGCCGCCATGCCCAGCAAACTCATGTTTTATTAAACATACTGAGTGGTCTACTGATGAATCTTTCCTAAAATTACTTACATATATGATTTATTTCCCTATTAAGGTACAGTCCTCTGTGCTTTAAATATATTCAAACAAGTCAGTAAACATGTGAACCTTTTTTGCAAACTTTTTTTTTTCTAGACTATTCTTATAGAATCAATTAAAGGGGTCAGCAATATAGCTTAGTGGTAAAATGCCTGCCTGGCAGGCACGAGGTTGAGAGTTCAGTTCCTGATACCAAAAAAAAAGAAGAATCAGTTAAAATCTAAAGTACTTTATGATGTTAGATTTTTTTTTTAGTAAAAATGTTACCTTTCATTCCATTTAGATCCTTCAGCTACTTGAGTAAAGTAGGAGATAAAATGAGATTCGATTTGGCCCTTGCTGCTACCGAAGCCAGGTAATGGTACTGTCATGGAGGGTAGCTTTAGGGGTAGTGATGACACTGGAGTGGCCCCAGAGGGTCACAGCAGTGAGTGCAGCTCTTGGCCCTCTATGGGGAGCCTCACACTCTTCTCAGGGACCCTATGCTAAGGCTTTTCCCCTTCAGAGAACTTGGCAAAATTGATTTGGTACAAGTAGATACTTTTCTCTTTCAATGATGTCAGCTTTGTCATCAGAATCACATAGGATCACCGAGTGTTGATCCCATGTGACAGTGACGTTGCATGTCTTTGTAGCTGTGCTGTGAGAGGATGTTTACAGTTGAGAAATGTAGCATAGTCAGCAGCATTGGCTTGTGGTCCACTAAGCTGACTGTGCTAATGCAGACTTCACACAGAGAGCATCCAGTCATCTGCTTCAGAGTTTTTAAACATCTGTAGGAAAACAGACCCTCTGAGACTTTGAGCAGACGGCTACATGCATTCATGTTTCTCTAAACCTGAAACATTCTAGGCAGTGCTCCGACTTACTGAGCCAGGCCCAGTACCATGTGGCCCGTGCGCGCAAGCAGGACGAGGAAGAGCGGGAGCTGCGGGCCAAACAGGAGCAAGAGAAGGAGCTGTTGCGGCAGAAACTTCTTAAAGAACAGGTACCTGCCATAGGGTTCAGTGGTGCTTTGATGAAGGAATTCTGGGCCTGCATACTCCATGTTGGAGAAAAGTACTCGTCTGTCTGCGTAGGAATATGGTCACCAGTGTGTTCGTGGTAGGAACGTTTCTTTTGATTTTTTTTCTTCACAGGAAGAGAAACGCCTCAGAGAAAAGGAAGAGCAGAAGAAACTCTTGGAACAGCGAGCCCAGTACGTGGAAAAGACCAAAAACATTCTGATGTTCACTGGAGAGACTGAAGCAACCAAAGAGAAGAAAAGAGGTGGAGGCGGGCGGGTAAGACACGGTTGGTCGCAGTGGTCACTGAGGCGGCAGGCTCTGTCCTGTGGCTTTCAGATACAGAGACAACTGCTTGTGTTTGCTCTTGCATTCTTTGATTTCCCCCATACAGAATCATGTAGTGGTGTCCAGTGCGGATGACAAGTAGCCTGTGCGTGTGTGCATGCGTGTGTGCATGTGTGCATGCAGATCAAGCCCAGGGCCTCATGCAAGCTGGAGGGGTAAAGATCCACTGAGTAATAACCCAGTGGGTCCCTTGTGGTAATGTGCCTTACTTTTTTGACCCCTCAGTAGCACACAAATGATAAACATGCAGAAACCACACTCTGATTTTTATCTTTCCGGGCTGGGTAGTGCACACACCATGATGCTTTCCTGTGTGCCGGGTGGCAGTGCAGGCTGGCTCCCGGTGCAGCCACATGAGAAGGAGGTAACCGGATGGGGCTTGCCAGGGCCTTGGTACTGTGTGGTGTTTGTGGTTCACTGGTCAGGACACCACCTCGTCCTGAATGTGTTTGCACACGTACTCCAGGGCCGGTTGCGTGCCCTCTCCATTGTAGTGACCTCTAAGTAGTGGGTGGTTTTACACAACCAATTCTTAACCCTTGAGCCATTTTTCCTTTGGAAGTCTGCACCGTGGGCCTCGCCGCCCCCACTGGCCTGGCTGTGTGGAAGCCCTCACCTGGCAGGGCCTGAGAGCTCGCCAGAGGCCCCTGCACCCCTCCGCAGCCCACTCACTGCTCTCGCTTGGGTTTCAGCGCTCCAAGAAAGGTGAGTTCGATGAGTTTGTCAATGATGACACTGATGAGGACCTGCCGGCAGCAAAGAAGAAGAAGAGGAGAAAGGGCAGCGGCAGCGAGCCCGAGGGCGAGGACGAGGAGGGCGGCGAGAGGAGGAGGAAGCGAAGGAGGAGGTACGGTGCGGGACGGTGCTTGTGCCTTCCTGGGAGGCCGCCTGTGACCCCTGCTCGCTACAACTCTCCTTCCAAGAGCTGCATGTGAATCACCTTTGCCTTTCTTGTGTCTTTTTCTTTTTTTCTAAGAATTTTATTTATTTACTTATTTATTTATTTTCTTGTTTCAGAACTTTTGTTTGTTTATTTATTTATTTTTATGGCTGGCTCAGCCTGCCCTGAGGGCAGGGCTGGCACAGCATGTGGTGCTGGGGATTGAACCACGGTCCCTGAAGCCGCCTAAGCTTTCCCAAGCAGGCGCTTTAGACTACTGAGCCATCCTGCTGGGCCCCATTTCTTGTGTCTTTATGTCTTTAAAACTGTGATATTTTTTGAGAAATGTACGTGACTTTTGGAAGAAGACCTGGATTACACCCACACTTGTGCATGTGCAGCCCCGGCAAGGCCACTGGGCCTGGCTTCTGTCCATTACAGTGGACAGCAGTGGTGCCCACCTCATGGTTCTGCCAGTCATGAAATGTGGATGGGGGTGAAAGTGCCCTTCGAGCCCCTGGAGCCCACCGTAAGATGAAAGGTGCCCGGCCCCTTTCTCCTGTGGAGGTACCCTGCAAGTTGTCCTGTCTCCTCATGGTCCTTTCCTGTTCAGAACTTTCTACTTGTCTGTGTTACGCAGACCTGTCTTTCGCAACCCTATGCCAACTACAGGTGGGAAAGACCCTGGTGGGTTCCCTCAGACACAGATAGCTGGAGCTGCAAGGAAGACAATGGTAGCAGGCTAGAGTTAGTGGCTAGGGAGAGAGGAAGGAAGGGGAGGGAGAAGGGTGGGCTCTGCAGCCTGGATCCTTCTCCTCATTCCCGATCACTCCACCAGTCCAAAATCTAGATGTAGGTGGATGCAGGAGCCCAGCAGTGGCTTGGGGCACAGACCTCGCATGAGCCCGAACCCCTTGCAGAATCCTGAGACCCATACTGCAGGAGCGTCCCTCATTCCTGAGGTCGCACCACATGGAAGAGTAGAGGTAGTGATGGCAAAGTAATGTTAGACTTTGTGTGCGTACAAGGCTTTTGACAGACTCGGGGTGTTTATCATTTCAGAACTCCAAAGGAAGACGGATCTGAGGATGATGAGGTGGAAAATGGCCCCAAACCGAAGAAGCGCCGCACACCAAAAGCAGAGAAAAAGAAGGCTGTGAGTTTATGCTACAGTATTTTGGAATCCATGTTTTCCCTGCAGCTTGATTAAACAGTTCACAGGGGCCTGTGTGATTGCATGTACAGCGCAGTCCCAGTTTATCAGATGTCCTGATTCACCTCAGAGTCTCGGCTGAGCTATTAAGTTTGACGTTCTCTCTTCAGCCCAAGCCAGAACGGCTGCCGCCTTCGATGAAGGGAAAAATAAAGTCCAAAGCCATAATATCATCAAGTGATGACTCTTCAGACGAGGATAAACTGAAGATTGCTGATGAAGGGTAGGAATCTTTGCCTTGCTAAATTCTCTTAATGATGTGGGTAACCGAGATGATTGCTAGTCAGCCTGTCTGCTCTAGGGCAAATTGACCGCTCTTTTTCTTTGTTCTCATAAGAAGGAAAACACACTCTTGGAAGTAACTGGGAGTTACTTTCTGGTCACTGTGCCCAGATACTTTCCCTCCAGTTTCTTGGAATTATATAGCTGGGAGAAACCCGAGCACGACCCTGTTCAAATGCTGTCACGTCCTGCTGCATATATCTCCCTCAGAAAAGAAAGGCCATTTCAAAATCCCATTTCTTTGAGATCTTAATTGAAATGTCCTAAGTGACATCATCCTAAGTAAATAGTGTCATTTGTTGCCCAGATGTAGACTGGCCAGCCATATTGTGAGTGGCCTGACCTGGCCTTGTGGAGGCAGGGATCTCTGTGGCCGCTCCCTCCCTGCTGGCCAGTGGTGACTGACTGCTGCCTGATCCTCAACAGACCCACCCTGGACTGCGTGTAGAGGCCTCTCCTTCAGCTCATAGCCTGACTTTGCCTCAAGCTCACTGTCCTCCCCCTTTAAACTCCTAGACCAGAGCTCTCAACACTACTATGCCATGTTCTTTTGTGGTCATCATTCCCTTTGTTTTGTTTTAATTTAATTTTTTAAATTAATTTTAGTGAGAAAGAAATAGAGTTAAGACAGTTTCAAAACAAGTTTGTAGGACAGTTACAATAATTAATACATGGCATATTGTTGTCCTCATAGTAGTTATTCAGAGTACAAGATGCAGACATGATATCATGACTAAATACTACGAGTACAAATCTTTCTTCTCATTGAACTAAGAGAAAGTAGCTGTATATCTATCCTATTTTGTATATACAGATATATTTTTTTCTATTCACTACAAAATGGTCCTTCATTTATATCCCCCTTTTTTTTTGTATTGTCAGAGATAGGTGTTCCATTGTCATTCAAATATTGTAGGTATGTGAATTCAGCAAAATAACCCAATATAGTCCAAGAGTCCATAATAGTACTGGGTTATCAGCAGAACTGGTAGTGTCAGAAGTTGTTGACTTGAGCCTTGTACAGCTCAGCATATTAATATGGCTTTACCTTTTATACCTTGTAGTTATGCTTTTCTGCTGGATGATTAAGACCAACATAAAGCTAGACCTATATAACAAAAAATGTAAATTGTATCTGACAAGGTCAATCAGTTCCCTCTTTATCCTGAAACCATGTGCAGCAGTTTGTAAATCTTTTGTCAGTATCAGTCATCTGAATGAGTCACTGACATTACTTGACCAATTGTCTGTGAAAGCCTGAAAGAATGTTTTCTCTGTAGGTGACTCTCCTTAGGCACATTGTACATCATCGATTCCTTTCCTCGGTGACCCCATAATCTCCTTGAACAGAAAATTTGGGACACCGCTGAGATACAGGATGTTATAGTACAGGTTTTTTTTATGGCCTAAGTCCTCACTGACCTTGTAGAACTAGGGCCAATTTTTTTTTTTTTTCAGCCTGCCTTGGGGGTGGGGCTGGCACAACATGTGGTGTGAGCAATTGAACCACAGACCTTGTGGTTATCTAAGCTTTCCTAAGCAAGTGCTTTAGACTGCTGAGCCATCTCACTGGCCCCAAGGGCCAAAATATTCACTATCCTTATAGCCATTCTTTTTCTGTAATTTTTGGTCTGCAAACTTAAGTTGTTAACCATCCAAAAGAAAAGCTTAATGATATTATTACCTTATAACATAGGCAGTTGAGCTTAACATCACCATCTGTCTCAATATCAAAAACCTTTGCCATAACATGGAACAGGTATTTTCCAACAATCATTAATACTGTACTTTTAAATCCCTATAGAATGCAAAAAAAAAAAAAAAAAAAAAAAAAAAACCAATTACACATTTTTACACAAAAATTTAGAAATTAACCATATACAACATCATAGCAGGATAATCCTATGACTTTTTTTCCTGTCTCTTGTTTTCTTTTATTAATCTTGTTTTTTAAACATTTACTTGAGAGAGAATATAGCAATACTGATGATATTAGAAGCAGTACACATTTATTTTATTGTATTTTTTTGGCTGAATTTTTTTTCAGGGAAGGTTTATTTTTTGTTTTTGATGCTGAGGGCCGAACTCAGGGCTTCCAGCTTGCTGGGCAAGCATTCTACCACTGGGCCAAATCCCCAGCCCCAGTTCGCATTTAGAAGACCAGAATAAAAGGTATTCCAAGCAGAGTTTTACTATTACACATTGCTATCCTCAGTGTAGTTGCTTAGTTCACAGATAACAACATATATAGTTAGTCAGGGTGAGAATTCTACCAATTAACTGCTAGTTTCAAAAATCTGACTGATTCTTAGCACTCTGTCAGCCTGGTGGTGTGCAGGTTTGAGGCCCACATGCCCAGAGCATGAGTGAGCCTGGTGACGTGTGAGTGAAGGTAGAAGAGGTGGGGCAGGACGGAAGCTCCTGTGCTCATTCCCCAGTGCTGCGTGCGCGTGCGCGTGTGCACGCACACACACACAGCGTGAGGGTGGAAATGTCCAGTGTGACTCAGAGCTGCTGCCTGGCCGAGATCAAGGCCAGTTGTGTTTGAGCCACTTGCATCAAACTTAACCCTGACCATCATGAGTCGTGTTTGTGCCTTTAGCCAGATGGAGTGAAGCAGATCGGATCAGAGAGGCCTCACTGGCCTTTAATGTACATACAGTGTCCCCTTCTTGGCCACTCTTTCTCATGTTCTCGCAGAGTGACCTATGATCTGGCAACTTATTTCAGATTTATGCACAAAGAGCCTCTCTTCAGTCCCTAGGAGTGTTTAGTTTCAGAAGAAAGTCATGCTTCACCTCCCTCACACCCCTCCTAGACTGAGCTCTGCTCGGCTGCTGTTCCTTTCCTGAGTTTCTCTGTCAGAGTAGGGTAAGATGCCAGAGCAGTACATGTGTCTGGCCACCTGTCCTGGGACTGGAGGCGTCTTCTGGCCTCCAGAGCCTCAGGGAAGCCGTGGCACCCTCAGCACCGGTGGCGTACACACACTTGCATTCCTTCTAGTAGCAGCTAGGAGTGGGGAGCTCAGGAGCACAGGGCGCAGGCTGCTGACCCGTTCGCCTGCTTCTCTGGCTTCAGCAGGCCTTATCACAGTAGAGGGGCCACACACGGTAGCAGAGCCCACCACAGAAGTAGTGACTTTGCCCCTCTGCAGTGTCCGAGAGAGAGATGGTCATAGCACAGGGAGGTGTCCCCATCAGCTGCGGGCCTTCAGTCTGGGACACTGTTTGAAATTCTGGGCTTTACCTTTGTGACCATTTATTTGTAAAGATAAACCAACATATCCCTTCCTCTCCACAATTTTGTATGTGAAGCTGAGAAATGCTTCATTCTGATGAAAAGAACCTGACAGGACCCCACTGTGAGTTGTCCCTGTGAATATTTTGACTGGTAGCTAGAGTGCCTTATTCTTTTCGAACTTTTTTCATGGTGAAGAGCTTCCTAGAGTAGCACACAGCACAGCTGCCCCAGTCCCAGGCAGGGCCCTGAGCCCTGAGCGCACTGACTGTGTAAGCTGCGCCCTGGGAGCCTAACCTGTGTCTCCCACAGGCATCCCAGGCACAGCAATGGCAACAGCGACTCGGAGGAGGAGGAGGAGGAGGACCAGCGGCCCAAGAGGCGTGCCTCGTCGGACAGCGACTCCGATGACAACCAGAACAAGTCTGGCAGTGAGGCTGGCAGTCCCCCAAGGGCCCGCAGGCCACAGTCGGAGGAGGACGAGGAAGAGGAGGAGGACTCCGACAGTGACCAGCCGGCCCGGAAGCGGAGGCGCTCGGGCTCGGAGCAGTCGGACAACGAGTCTGCGCAGTCGGGGAGAAGCCCCTCGGGAGCATCAGAGAACGACTCTCGCCCGGCCTCGCCAAGCGCGGAGTCGGACCATGAATCAGAGCGAGGATCTGACAATGACGGTTCTGGCCAAGGCTCTGGAAATGAGTCGGAAGCGGAGGGATCCAACAACGAGGGCTCAGATCGAGGCTCGGATCGAGGGTCAGATGACAGTGACTAGGGGCTTCATCTCTGGAGGAAATTTTTTTAATATATGAAAGCTGTGATAAAAATGTTTCAGATGTTTAGTCAAACAATTGTGAAATTTTTCTTAATGCCATTTTTTTTTCTATCAGTTTGTATATTACTGAAGTCAGACATGTTGCGTGCTAGAGTCCAATATTTGAATTTCTTGTGCAAATGAGACTGTTCCTTGTGGTACACTTCCACCTGTCTTATGTGAATTCCACAGTAAAAATAAACCCAGAAGAAGCCTAAGCATTCCTGCAAAGGGTGGGCTGACCCGCCAATGTCCCTTCTTTGTATGTAAACCAGCGTAAACTGTTTCGAGTTTCCTTGCAATCTTTTGCTGAGTGGTGCAGACATATGGTATTAACGTCTTTGTTCTCTTCCGAGTAGAGATTGGGAATATTTTTATTTCCTAGAGTAAGAGATGTCTACTGTAAAATTGCACCAAAGAACATAGGAAAAGAAAGTGTTCTCCACAGTGTCCCTTGGCAGCCATGTGGATGAAGCCAGAGGTGCAGGCTTCCTTAAGTTGAAGGTGTGAAAATGCTTTTTCTGTTAGTAGGATGCAAAAACTTCTCTAGGCCCCATAATAAAATTCTTTCATGTTCTGTTCGCTTTGCTGTTGTTGTTCCATAATATTTGCATGTTACAGTTTAGCATAACTTAAGTGAATTGAAGAATCTGGAGCTCACAGCAGCACCCAGCCATGGACCCTGGCCCCTGCCGCACAGATCCCACCCTTCACTGTGCGTAGCTCAGTGGCATGGCGCCTCCTTGGCCAGTGTGAGTGCGAGAATTTGATCTCTAGTTCCCAGGACAGAGAGATCAGCCCTCCTCCTCCCAGTGGGTTGGTGTCTGACAGCGAGTGATACACAGTAGTCAGCTAAGCAGGAATGCGGGACTCCAAGAGTCCTGAGTTGGAACCTTGCTTCAGCAGCTGTGTGACCTTAGCCAGGTGACTATCCCTGGTCAGGTCACTTTGCTCACACCATTTCTTCTATACTTAAGTTTTGGAGACTTCAGTTGGATCTGTCACAGAATGCGCTCTGCATTCTTTGATGTTAATTCAAAGTTAGGCCAGGCAATGCCAGCATAAAGTCAGAACTGGGGAATTTCATAACAAAAAATCATGTTAGCGGGCGGGGAGATAGCCCAGTAGAACAAGTGCTTTCCTGGCAAGCACAAAGGCCTGAGTTCAGCCCCCAGTTCCACAAAAAACAACAAAAAATGTTACTCTGAGTGTGAAACCTTAGGCCCATTGTCCCTCAGATATTGCTATTGGAGAATTATGAATTAGGGTAGGTTAAGCAGTAAACATACATTTCAAATAAAATTGTCCCTATGATCAAACTAGTTCTAAGTGGCTCTATGCATCATGTTCAGCTTGCCTGCACCAAGTGGAGTCTGGCCCAGTGGGTCTTTAATAAGTTGTCCTTTTATTATGTTTCCTAATTCCTCTTGAGAAAAAACTATTTTTAATCTTCAGGAAATGTGACTTTCCTGGAGCTCCTAAAGTCTCACTTGTTTTGTCGCGCTAAGGAACAGTTTCCGTGTCTGGTTGTTGCCAAGTGAGGCGAGAGATTCCTCTTAAAGGAGAATTCCCCCCAACTGGAACAGGGAGCGTGTGAGCAGTGCGGCTGGCTTGTAAGAGCCAGGTGTCAGCCCAGGCGCTGGCGGTGCTTCGCAGCACCACTGGGAGCACGACAGGGGGCGCACGATAGAGCTCGGCATCCTCTGACCTGGGGTGGGAGAAGTGGACGCGCTGTGGGGCTGTCAGACCCTGGCCGTGGGAAGGGAGGCCGTCCTGGCCCTGAGCCCAGCCCTGACGGGGATGTGGCAAGGTGCTCCACTTCTTAGCCTCAGTATTTCCATCTTTGTGAAATGAAGGAATCCTTTTAGCATTCCAGGATCTTGCCAAAGAATTTAGGGTGAGTCTGTATGCTGGCTGCAGGAATAACAAGGATTTTTATTTCACATAATTAAAAACCATGTCTTTCAGGCCAGGCCAAAACTTGCTTGCTTTTTCTTTTCTTTTTTTTTTTTTCTGTATTTAGTACAGGGTCTCACTATACAGATGGGACTCATAGTGATCCTCCTGTTTTCAGCCTCCCAGCTACAGGGATTACATGTGCGCACCACAGTCACCATCTCAGTGTGCCCTGGGGTCTGGCTGGTAAGGCACATCAGTCCCTGCACCTGCCCAAATTTTCATAGATACTGATCCATTCTATTTTTGCTCATAAAATTGTGCAGATGGATTTGGCTCCTGTTTTTCCAGTACCATTTTATAAAGTACTGAGTTCTAAAGGGACCACCCACTCAGAGGTTCTCCGTGCTTGTCCCTCTCTTGGACAGGAGCTTTCTTTCCCCCCAATAAATAATACTCTCATTAAAAAGAAGTACTGAATTCCAGGAAACACGTCAACTTTTTCTGCGTTTGGCTTAATACAACTAGCCCTAAATCACCACTCCTGTCGTAGTTATTTTTTACTCGTTGCTGGAACAGATACCCGACACTCAAGATGAAGTAAGGAAAGGTTTATTAGCTCACAGTTACTGGAGGTTTCAGTACATATTTGGCTGGCACAAGGCTGAGTGAAACAGGGCAGAGAGCATCTAGTTCGTGGCGGGGGAACAGCAACAAAATGGTGGCAGAGGCAGCCAACCAAAAAGGGCAGCAGAGCAACAGCTCTAGTCTGTCTCTCTGTCTCTCTTTATATTCCAGTCAGGCTCTCTGCCTTAGGATATCCGCCCTAGACCACACACATAGTCCCAGCCCTACTCAGACTGATAATCCCATCAGTATTAAAATACATAATCCCAGGGATCATGGATCAAGTCTCAATCTATAGAAGTCCCCACCCAGTGACTACATGAAGCTTTGGGGGGACAACTAGACATAAACCATAACAACTCCGTGTGACTCTGGGGCAAATATGTGTTTGTTTACAAAGTCCCCAGCCAGGATAGCAAAGAGGACACTTATTAGGTATAAGACGGGAGCTGGGCTGTCCAATTCTTTATTTAGAAGTCACAAAATTTAAAATCACTTCCTGGCTACTGGTGTTTTCCAAGTAGAACCCTCTACCCGGGCGTGGTGGCGCATGCCTGTAATCCCAGCACTCGGGAGGCTGAGGCAGGAGGATCGGTACGAGTTCGAGACCGGCCTGGGCTACAAAAGTGAGCTCAAGGCCAGCCTGAGCTGCATAGTGAGACCCTGTCTCAAAAAGACAAAAAAAAAAAAAAAAAAGTAGAACCCTCTAGTACCAGACGGTGGTCCTTAAGAATCTGGCTGGACATGGTGATGCACGCCCATAATCTCAGCACTCGGGAGGCTGGGTCAAGAGAATTGCTGTGAGTTCAAGTCCATCCTGGGCTACAAAGTGAGCTCAAGGCAGGCCTGAAATGCCTAGCAAGACTCTGTCTCAGAGAAAAAAGAAAGAAGTCTGTAGTCAAGTAAGTTATGGAGACACTGTGCTTTTAATCCTGTAGCACGTAGGAAGCTTTTGCCAATGAATTATAGGAACTCTGCTTCACACTGATTCAACAAGGGGAGAGATCTGTATCCTGCACCTGGACACGTGGGGGATGGGCAACGAAGACACACTGCTGGCCGTGTGTGATGGCCGCGCCTGCCACTGCAGCACTCTGGGGAGCTGGAGGAGGACCTCAAGCTTCAGCCCAGCCTGGACAACTCAGCCATGTAGCAAAACATTGTCTCAAAGTTTAAAAAGAACAGTAATACAGCTCAGGGTAAAGACCCTGGATTCAATCCCTGGTACAAAAAACCCCACGCAGTCAGTATTATCAAAGACTCATCTTCGCTCAGACTTTCTAGCACAAATCTGGAAGAGGTGCTGTGATAAAACGTAATGTGCTGCGCTCTTCCAAGCCTTCCCGTCATCCTGCCTCAGCTGAGCCACTCTCTTTTCCTGCCCAGGATACTTCTGAGCACAGCATGTGCGGCTGTCTGGAGACCTCACTCTCTTCTGTTGAGGCAAGATTATAACTGAGGCATTGTTAATGCTCCGCGCTCCCTTGGGAAGGTGGATGTGTTGGGACCTCACTGCAGCCCCGAGGACTCTGGGCCTGAGGAGGCAAATGATGCTTGTACCTGCCCGCCAGACGGCTGACTTTTCATCTACTTCCCAAGGGCTAGGCCTAAGGCTAGCTGCTAGTTTATACTTCAATCCTAACATCGAATTTCACATCTAAAGGTGGAGGCTGGGAGCTGTGTGTGTGGCGCCTACCTGCCACCTCAGCACTCTGGGAGACTGAGGCAGGAGGGTTGCAAGTTGAAGACCAGCCTGGGCAATTTAGAGACTTAGATCTTAAGACCCCCTCATCTCAAAATAAATGAAAAAAAAATGTGGATGGGATATATCTATAATTCCAGAACTCAGGAGGCGGAGGAAGGAGGATTGCTGTGAGCTCAAGGCCAGCCTGGGCTACATAGTGAATTCAAGGGCAGTCTGAACTATACAGCAAGACCCTGTCTCAAAAAATAAAGATAAATAAATAAGGGCTGGGGGTGTAGTTGAATGTGAAGGCCTGGATTTGATGTCCAGTGTTGCCAGTTTTCTTGTTTTTAATGTATTCTGTACAGGGTCTACAGGTCTCACTACACAGATCAGACTCATAGTGATCTTCCTGTTTTCAGCCTCCTAAGCACTGGGATTACAGGCCATGCCCACTCTCAGTCACTGTCTTAGTGCACCCCGAGGGTGGGGCTGGCATGGTATTCTGGAAATTGAACCCTGACCACTGCACTCTGCTTAAGCAGGTGCTTTGGTCTGCTAAGCTATCTGGCTAGCCCCAATATTTCGGGGGCAGGCGGGATGAAGAAGGGGTGACTTCTTGGGTCTGAGGTGTCCCTTAGTTCATCCCCCTGTCCTACTACGTGTCCTGGCAGATTCAGCTTGCTGGGGTCCTGTTTTCTTCTTTTTTTTTTTTTTTTAT
>PVJA010014727.1:0-46839 GCA_004027025.1 Myocastor coypus | reverse complement strand
AAAAAAAAAAAAAAAAAAAAAGAATAGAGAGAAAGGAGAAAAGTTAGGAAAGATGGTAGGGGTAAAATCATACAGTTATATTCACAAAATGGCTAAGATAATGGTCCTAAGAATCTGCATCAAATTTGAAACTAGTAGTTAATTGGTAGAATTCTCACCTTAACTAACTATATATGCTGATATATGTGAGCTAAGTAACTACACTGAGATAGCTATGTGTGACCCTAAAATCATGCTTAGAATACCTATCATTTTTGTGTTCTAAATATGTACTACTTCTAATGTCATATCAATTGCTACTGTACTCTCAAGTAATTTTTTTATAGAAAAGGTAATATTTGTCAAATATATTTAATGTAACACATCTCAAATATAGAAAACAATAAAACAGCAAAATATTTTATTTCTCCTATATCATAATTTTTTGTTGATTATTTATTAATATATTAATAAAGTTCATTATTTTAGACATTAGTAAACACTACAATAATATATACATAATTGCATGACTGTAGTATCACTATATGTACCTATATAAGTGACTGTAATTGTGTACATCTATGTATACATGTGCAGTTTTTGATTACTGGATATATAGTGTTCATTAGCATGTTTGTAAATTAGAAATATACTTGCAAATGTTTCAAGTTCTTAATGTTCTTCATTGAACTCATTTCTTTTTTTTTAATTATTTGTCATAGGGTCTCATTGCACAACACTGGCTTGTAATGATCCTCTTGCTTTCAACCTCCCCAGCGCTGGGATTACAGGTGTGCGCCATCCTGCTTGTACTTGGTCACCTGCTCAGCGCATCCTGGGACACGGGGCCTGTGTGGTATACCATAGCAGAAATGTAACCCAGGTCCCTGCAGTTGCCTAAGCAGACGCTTAGTCTACTGATCTATCTTGTTGTATTTTTTCTAGTCTTTTAAATTATTTGGTAGCTTTTTGTTCGTGTTTGTGCAATTAAAAATATTAAAAACAAGCCTAGAAAAAAACAAATTTTCAGGGCAGCAGAAATAACTCAGTGATGTAGATGCCTGCCCAGGTAAGTGCAAAGACCTGAGTTCAATACCTGAAACCACATAGTATACCAGCCTTGCCCTGGGCACGGTGAGCCAGCCACTGAGAACAGGCCTAGTGGTACACCCCTGAAATCCTTGTGCTGGGGAGGCTGAAACAGGAGGATTACTATGAGTCTGCACTGTGGTAAGACTCAGTATGAAACACATAATAAATAATAAATAAATAATAACCGTTTTTGCTACATGTTGTCATCATTTCTCTAAGAACAAACTTGTAGGGCCAGAAAGTTGGCTCAGTGGTCTAAGTTACCTGTTTAGGAAAGCTTAGGCAGCCGCAGGGACCAGAGTTCGATCTGCAGCATCACTTGCTGTGCTAGCCCACTCTCACGGCAGGCTAAGCTGGTCATTATATAAATATATATTATTAAAAATACAATCCTGTGCCTTGTGAATAAACTTTTCTGCTGGGTGGTTAAAGGCAAGGTAAAGCAAGACATGTATAACAAAACATACAACTTTTGTATCTCTCTAGGTCAGTCAAATCCCCTCAGAGTTTACTTTGAAACCATGTACATTGCCTTGTAGAACTGTTGGCAGCATTAGCCATCTGGATGAGTCACAGCCGTTGCTTCATGAATTTGCTGTCTGTGAAAGCTTGAGAGAATGTTTTCTCTTTCGGTGACTCTCCTTAGGTAGACTACATATCTTCAATTCCTTGCCTCTGTAGCCCCATAATCTTCTTGAACAGAAAATTTGAGAAACCACTGAGTTATAGGATATTATAGCACAGGTTCTCTTATGTCCTGAGTCCTCACTGCCCTTGAACAGTTAGGGTCAAAATATTGGCTATTCTTGTAGCCCTTCTTTTTCTCCATATATAAGTCTATAAATTTATATTCTTAACCCCCCAGAAGAAAAACTTCTTGATACTATTAGTCTATAACACAGATACTTGAGCTTAACATCACTGTCTTTCTGAGTATCAAACATCTTAGACGTAAGTTGCAATTGGTATTATTTATCAATCATCGATAAAACCTAAAGCTAGATTAGTACGTTGTGCCATAAAAGGCTTAAATCACCAGCTTCCATCATTGCCAGTTTTGCCAATAACCCACTGAGATTATGGAGCACTGGATTATGTGTACAACTATTCTCTCTTAGTTCAATGAGAAGAATTTTTTTGTACCAAAAATGACTAGAAAAATTATCATGTCTATACCCTGTGCTCTGTATATCTACTATGAACACAACAATATGCATTGCATTAAATATTGGAAATGTACTACTAATGTGTTTTGAAACTATCGGATTGTTATTTCTTATTCAATGCAATAAATAAAGAAATAAAAAGAAAAAGGTAAAGATGATTGTCTTCTACTGAAATAAAAAATAAAAATGAAATCCTACATCTAAAAAAGAACAAATTTCTAGATGTGAAATTATTGAGTCTAATATCTTAATGCATACTACAAATTAACCTTCAAGGGAAACTGATTCTAAAGCTTTCACACACTAGTACCAATATCTAGCCACATATGGCTTGACAGTACTATTTCTATTCTTTCAAAATCTTTCAAGTTGGCAGGAAAAATGATTTTATTTCCATATATATATATATGTGTATGTGTGTGTGTGTGTGTGTGTTTTACTTTAAGCAGAGTAGAAGTTTTTCATGAATGTGGGCACACATGAACATACATATATTTGTTTATATCTGTACTTTTTTTGTTTGTTTGCTTTTAGGTACTGGGAGTCCAACCTCATGCTTGCCAATCAGGTGCTGTGTCACTGAACCATATGCCTGGCTCCTTTTATCATGTATCTTAAAGATTCTGAGATATTTTCTAAGTTGGTTGGTGTCCTTTAATTTTGAATTAATACTTTATCATACAGTTATATATATAGACATATATATATATATATATATATACACACACATACATACATACATGCATACATACATACATACAGGTACATATATATGCAAATGCTTTAATCCACTGACCTACTTGGCCAGCCTTATTTTATTATTTGGATGAAACATTCCAGTCTCAATTTGGAAAGACATTTTAAATGAAGTTACTAAATGTTATCAAAATTGTTTTCTAAGTCATGTTTTCAAGACTGTCACTATAATTTTATATACATACACACACATGCACACACATGCACACACACACACACACATATATATATATATGTATATATATCTTGTTTTATTATATATAATAAATACATATAATATATAATATATAAAATATATAATATATATATTATATATAATAAATATATATAAATAAATATATTATATATCTTGTTTTATATATATGTATATATATATATATCTTGTTTTATTATTTTCAGATTTTATTCTGTGTGGGCCTTACATCTTAACAATGTCATATATGTTGTTGCAAGTTATGAGATAAACTGTTTTTGAGATAAGCTTTTGTTCAAATTTTGGTTAAGTAAATTTTCAGTTTCATCAAATATCACTTTTACAAAAGTCTGTTCTTTTCCTTGTATGCCACTTTTAAGAGATTGTGATTGTTATATATGTATTTGACTTCTATTATGTACTATTCTAATGTCACAAAATTACCTTTATTAATGTAATTTCATTATGTGCTATAATATGGGGTAAGTTCATTATTCCTTTTTAAATTAAAGCTATTTTTTCTTTGGCTATTGTGATACATTGATTTTTATAGACAAAAAGAATTCATCATTTCATTGCATTTGTCATTGCCTCTTTAAATTAGAAATTAGATTTGTGCCTTTATTCAAATCTTTTCTCTGTTTTCAAAAACTTTTCATTTTCCTTCTTAACCTCTACACATTATTTGTCAAGTTTATTCCTGAATGTTCAATCTCTGTTCTTGCCATTATGAATAGAATATTTTTCTTCACTTTATGTTTTTCTGACAACTGTAAAAATAGAACAGTTACTGAATTTTATGAACTTAATATGTAACTAATTGCTTAACTTGTAGAAACTATTTATTGCAAATAGATTATGCATTTGAATCTGTTTTATTTCAGTTCCAGTATTTAAACAATAGAGTCTTGTATCATGGTTGGTATGATTACTTTTGATGCTAGTTTCTAATCATTTTCTTACAGAAGAACTTCATATCAATATTAGTAAGGGAGCAAATAAGTCTTAGATTTCAAATTTTATGGTATATATTATATTTGATTTGTGTCACTAGATAATATATTTTATTATTCTTAGTTTTTCTTTTTTTAGTAAGTGTTTACAGGGTCTCAGGGTTTCACTACATAGATCAGACTCTTAGTCATACACCTGTGTTCAGCCTCCCAAAAAGCTGCGATTACAGCCTCAATCACCTTCTCAGCATGCCCCAGAGGTAGGGCCAGCATGGCAGTGGATCAAGCTCCAGCCACTGTGACTGCCTAAGCACGTGCTTTAATCTGCTGAGCTACTTGGCCAGCCCTCATTTTATTATTTGGATGAAACATTCTATTCTCAGTTTGTAAGGACATTGTTAAATAACGTTGCTAAATATTATCAAAATAATTTTCTAAGTATATTTTCAAGTCTGTCATTGTAATTTGCTGTAAAAGTTAATTTACAATTATTTCAAAATTAATACCTTTTGGTTCATTCATGAATGTCTATCAATAATTCCACTGGCCAAATTTAGTCTATTACTAAACTCTGTTTTATTTTAGTTCTTGCCTTCGATGTATGTTAAAAAAAGAGTTTTCGACACGGGAAATCCTATCAGCTGACTTGTACAGAAGGTGAGAAAAATAACTGAGACACTCTGATTTAAGGTAGAACCTCTTTATAGGATAGGTAAGTCGTATTAGCAGAGTTAATATAAAGGGACTGCCAGTTTCAGTAACAGACAAACCAAAACAATCATAAATAGCCTCAAGTGCTAAAGGTAGGAGATATATCAAATCTAGAAGTGAGTAAATAGTCAGACAAACAGACAATTTCTAGGTCATATCTATAAGCAACAGAGAGTGATTTACTAGACTGGAGGGATCTAAAGGCCTGGTCAAGTCTCTAGGCAAGCAAGTCTCATTGAAGGACGACTGGCATTTGAAAGACATGATTTTTTTTTTTAAAGTCTAGCATTGTGGATCTTTTTTATTATGGAGTCTTTGGGTTGTCTAGTCTGACCTGCGCTCACATGGTCCTCCTTCCTTCGCTTCCCGAAGTAGCGGAATCTGAAGCACACAGCACTGTGTTGCACTCGCAGTTTGCAGGTTCTAACTGACTATATTTGTAGCTCTTAAATCAAGCAGCAGTCTGTATCAAAAATAACTCAGAATACCTCCGTACACCACACAATGTTGGTGTGTTTATAACCAGAAAGAAGGAAATGGCATACAGGAAATGAAAGTGAGATACAGTGACAGCCTGATTGGTGAATTATAGCTGGCATCTTTTATTATGGTTTCAACTGTTGGCCACTTATGCTTGGCTGAAACTAGCACATCCAGAGGTAGCTTAAGGCCAAAATTGCCACTGGTAACTTAGAATAGTTACTAATGGGGGTCCAGTATAGGGATCAGAACAGAAATCTAGCTCCAAGAATGGATCCCAGATGAGGAAATAGCCACACAGTCACGGAAGCTCTCCCCTAGCCCCTTGGACTACATGATCAAGCTGTGGCTCAGATGTCAACGAAGGGCTCAGCAGTTATTCCAGATCAGTGATTTCAGGTCACTACTTGAAAGTTGTTGGAAGGCATATTTTCCTAGGATCCATTAAGAAAGTTTTCAAAAGCTTAAATAATGCCTCTCAGACTGACAGAGATACTCAGCCTTTAGTACTTCAAGTTTTCATGCTGTTTTCTTTCTCCTTGTGAGTAGCCCAGTGAATTCAATAAGGAACAACCCATGAGAAGGACAGGATTGAGGCAGAAAGCTGATGGAAGTAATCTAATGAGTGCTTGCTTAGCAAATTCACACTCAAACTGAAGTAAGTTGATGTTTGTGTTAATTAGTACAGGGCTGGTGAGGACAGTATTTTCAGAAAGTCTTTAATGTGCTCATTAGCATGGAGCTATATAAATATAATACTCCTATTTGTAATGCTTAGCATGGCTTTCATCTACCCTACCATTAAAACCAAATCATTTCTATAAATTTTGGTCATTTGGCCTTGAACTAGTAAAATGCTAAAGGCATATCTATTTGAGCAATTCAATTATAAACCATGAATGCAGCCCTTTTTAAGAAAAATCCATTATGACAATAAAAGAAATATAGAGCAAAATGAACATAAGCTCCAGTGTAACTTATTTGTGACATATTGAACATCTATAATTATAAATCAGAAGTGTTTTCTAATTTCCTCAAATCACCAAATAACCTTACTATTTAATATAAGATGCAATTTTAGAGTAATTTTTTACTTGCAATTATTTGAAAATGCAGGTGAACAAGCCAATAACTAAGAATAATATAGTGACATTTATTTTTGTTTTAAACTTGAAAAACTATTAGAGTGAAATACTCATTTTGATGCCAAGCCACACACATCTTGTCACTGAACACAACAGGTTCACACAGTGATGAGGGCAAAAACCAGGAAGCATGACCAGGAGATAAGAATGAAGAAAGGTGTATTAGTTGTAACAACAAGAGCACGAGGGATAACTCCCAGAACAGTGTCTGCACAATTAAAAAAGCAAAGAAATTTTACTGGGAGGTATAAACATCTTTTTTTTTTTTTTTCTAGAAAAGTTTGTCATTTCATGTAGAGGAAGGTGGATCCCTGCACATGCACAACTGCAGATCATACATTTCCATGCATTGCATGTTTAGAAATGGCAGATGGGACCTCATGTGGAGTAGAGAACTTAGAATTACAATGAGCCTATAATGAGCAAAGTTCACTCTAGGTAACCTATGAATGGTGTTGGCTAGCTCTAATGGCCGTGACTCATCCCGAAGGCTCATACTAACAACAGTTCTACAAAGTACTGTCTATGGTACCAAACTTAATCCTGAGGAGATTTGACCCTGGAAGATACAAAAAAAAAAAAAAAAAAAAAAAAAAAAAGAATGTTTTGTTATACAGGTCTTGTTTCGACTTGTCCTTGACCACCCAGCAAGGGAAAAAAAAAAGCTTAATTACAATGCATGAAACGCAGAGCTAGATTGGTGAGATGAGCTTTAGGAGGCTTAGATTCAATAGCCTCCAACATCACAAGCTTCACTGGTGGCCCACTGCAATTGCAGAACATTTGACTGTGTATGTATCTGCTTCCTGCTAGTCCAAAGAGAAATATATTCTATATATTCTTTTCCTTTTTTTTTCTAAGCAACATCAATAGGGAGGTGGGTTATGCCCACACACTGCACTCTGTAGAACGATTGTGAGGACAATATGCAATATGTCAACTTTCAAAGAAAAGAAAGGGGAAAAGAAAAAAAAAAGTAATGTTGATTTAGAAGGGTAAATGTTTAATTGTTTGATCAATCTTATATACCTATATGTATTAATCTAAACTGATCTGATGATGAAAATATGTAATATAACCATTGTTAAATTTAAACAATAAAAATATTAAATAAAAAATAAAAAAAGAAAGAAAGAAGGAAAAGAAAAAGAAGGAAAGAAAGAAAGAAAGAAAGAAAGAAAGAAAGAAAGAAAGAAAGAAAGAAAGAAAGAAACTGAAGGTATCTTAACAGTCAGCATGGGAGACAACAGATTCTTTCTCACAGATTTAGTTTCTCAACCTTAACATTTCTTTCTTAGCAACAAACTCTTTTCGCTTCTGCCATTCCCTACTATGAGAGAAAACTCAAGCAATGCATTTTTTTTTCTAGGTTTCATTGAGAAACTTTTTAAAAGCTTACAGCAATTTTTGACCCTTTTCCTTCCTCTTTTTTGATGCCTTTATCCCCAAATATGGCTTGAGAGAGTACTGAGTTGAACTCCAGGAAGAGACTTCTTCAAACAAAGATATCTTCAATATCTTGCTTGTTTTCCTCTCACGCCCTAATTTACCACTCTCCTAGAGAATTTTAACATAAGAACTAGGTCCTATTCTTCAACCAGAAGAGGAGTTGAAGCCATGGGGTTGAAGCCACAGTGTTTAGACAATATTCTTTGAAGAACTGATTGGTAGCAGAATTTAATCATTTATACATATTGTATATTCAGGAGTTAGAGCTTTTGGTTGACTTCTGTGTGCTTGTGCACATTTGTGTTACTATTGTTTAAAACTGTGTTTAACAGAACAGATTATTTGAATGGGAAATTTTGTCACCCGGGGAACATTCCAGAAATCAACCGACTGCCGCTGTTTATGAATGTCAGTGTCAGTCTCATGCTGGAAAGGGGTTGCAAAAATTATGAGGGGGAAATGACCCAGAAAATCTTATTAAAGTAGTTTTCATCTGAAATTGAATCTTCTGCCAATGATATTTAAAATATAACATCCATTTCTCTCAGGTCACAAACTTCTATGTTTTGAGATAAAGCAGAGATATGAAAATGATGTATTTAGAAAGATATACCTCCTGAATTTTTTTCATAAGTGGACAGAAATAGGTTTCTCCAAGCCATACATACATAATGCAATATTGGCAATATTCTAAATGGAGTCTTGCATCTCATACTTTTCCATTAAATACAGAATTCTTATTTGTTGTCTGCACTACGCATAGTATTTAAAAATTCAAAATTATGTTATGTGCTATTTAAATTGCTGCAAATATATAAGTCTCGGATTTAGGAATGAGGTCCATACTGAGAGAATTGTGCATAAAATGAATTTGTTCATAAAGTGGGAAAATAAGTCCTCTACAAAACAGCTGTGAAAGTTGGAACCTACTAAAGTTTATTGAGTTAATGCACAATTAAGGTTTTTCTCTTTTTGTGGTACTGGGGAATGAATTTAGGACCTTGAAATTGAGAGGCGGGTGGCACTTATGCCACTGAGCTTTATTCTTGGCCCTCAAATTATAGACAATGATAAATAATGTCTAAAATTTTCCTCTATAAGTAAACCTGTATTTACATTTGTTACTGTCTTCTTAGTATATATTCTACATTATTATTATTATTATTATTATTAATTATTATGTTACATATTTGGTACAGGGTCTCACTATGCAGCTTTGATTCTCCCTAGTGCTGGATTACAGATTTATACAACCATGTTCGATTTTGGTGGTGGGTTCAGCATATCTGGGGTCGGGGTCAGAGCTGCATGTTGTGCTGGGTGTCAGTCCCCAGAACCTGCTGTAGCCTGAGTAGGAATTTAGTTCGCTGAGTTATCTTGCCGGTCTTTTTGCAATATTATTTACTTGGTTATGAACACATATAATTAAAATGTATTAGTATATTTTGTTATTTTTTTTAGAAAGATTGTGTGAAGTTTAATCTCATTTAGTGTATTGTAAAATAACATGCTTTCTGTATTCTATACAACACCATCATCATTGATTGGCTCTTTGTCTAATTCATGAACAGAAAATTTATGTTTTAAAAATTAACTTGCATTTCATTAGTTACTAAGAAATGCCTTTATGTTTCTATTTTGTGAACATTTTGTTCACAGAAGTTACATGTTTGGTTATACAAGTTTTGCTTTAACTTGCCCTTAAACACCCAGCAGAAATGTTTAACCATGAGGCATGAAAAATAAAGCTAGATTAATATTCTGAGTGGAAAAAGGCTTAAATCAACAACTTCTGACATTGCCAGTTCTGCCAATAACACACTACTATTATGGAATTCTGGACTATGTATACAACTACCTTCTCTTAGTTTCATGAGAAGAAATTTTTGTAATAATAATAATGACTAGAAAAATTGTCATGCCTGCATCCTGTGCTCTGAATAACTACTATGAGGACAACAATATGCATTATATCAATTATTGGGAATGTACTACTAACATGTTTTCAAACTGTCACATTATTAACTCTTTTAAAAGTAATAAAAATACAAATAAAATAAACATTCTGTTCACAGTTTCCACTCATGGTATTTGTATTGTTTTTCCTTTCCTTAGAATTCTTATGTATATATGTACGTATGTATGTATGCATGCATGCATGTATTTGGTTGTTACTGGGTTTCACCACTGATGATCCTCTTGCTTTCAGCCTTCCAGCGCTGGAATTATAAGCATGCACCACCATGCCCAGACTCTGGCCAGCTCTGCCTATCCTAGGTGCAAGGCAGGCAGGGTATGTGTGCTGGGAATCAAACCCTGGTCCCAACATTTTGCCTGAGCTTGCCTATGCAGATGCTTTCATCTACTGATCTATCTCACCAGACCTCTTTATAGTAATTCTTCAATGGTTATAGTGTAAACCATTCTCATGGTTTAGGAATCCTTATTATTAGGTATACAAATCTAGGAAATTTTGAAAATTTCAGAATACTTATACTCTTTTTGAGCTTGAATCACCTTCCTTGTTTGAACCAACATTTTTCTTTTTAAGTCTTTAAGATCATAACAAGTTCCATTTAACTGTCTCCTGGGCCAAGAAAAATTGAAAGTTGTGGCCATTAATTGAGATATTTCAACTTGACTTGATTAAGAATTACCTATGGGCTCAGTAAAATTCTGGCCATGTCTCTGGATGATTGGTATGCAGGCTAAGAAACTGAGGGAGGCAGACCCACCTGCAATATAAGTGTCACTGACCAATAGGCTTATAGCCTGGACAGAATTGAAAAGGGAAAGCAAGCTGAAGTGGAACCTTTTCTAAAGGATCTCCAGCCTTCACCCTTACCTTGAAACACTGGTATTCAGATCCTGTTCTTCAGACTTCTAGCATGGACTCTTCAGCTTTCCTGTGCAGATTCTTAAAGAATCAAACACAGACCTGAACCAGTGAATCTACATACTGAGCTTCCAGGCCTTCAACCAGTAACTACTGCTGAATCACCTGCCAGAGTACAGACCACGACTTTTTTTTTTTTTTTTTTTTTTTTTTTTCTGCCTATGATCCTACGAATGCCTGTGTGGTGTCTTCTACCCTTAATCCTATAAATCTACCTAATAAATTTCTTGTATAATTATACATCTATCTTATATTGATTCTTTTCTTCTAGAGAATCCCAAGGGACACAAAAGTTGTTGTAGGCAAGAGAATATATCAGTTGTCAGTCCAAAACTTTCATCTTTCGAAGCCCTGGAACACATTGTGACAGAGAAGGCACATGTTCACGATTTACAAATTCATCAGAAGAATATGAACTTCTAGCCATCAAAAAGGATGGCACTTCATAGGACTAGAAAAACCCTGATTGTCTGCTGCCTCCATTTTCTTTATTTTTCTGTATAAGTGGCTATTTTTAAATTATAACGTGAAATATTGAAGACATGCCAAATATGTAAGAATATAATGAATACTCATATATTTTAAGCTTGGGAAATACTTACCAACAAAGATTGAAAGCCAATTATATTTTGTGATGATTTCATTTTTCTTGTTTGTTTTTGGTTTTTGAGGTACTGGAGATCGAACTCAGGACCTTGCACTAGCCAGGCAAGTGCTTGTTCTGCTGAGCTATCTCCCCAATCCCTCATTTTTCTTAAAGCTGCTGCCAACTAGAAAAAAAAGATACTGTTTTCAGAAAAAAATTATCATTGCTGAGAACTTTTAAGATCTAATTATGCAGTTTTATAATCCTATACAATATGTAGACAGCTTTAAACTTTTTAAATATGCATATTTTGAACTTCATTAAGTATACAACATTTATTTTCATCTGTAATTATGTTTTAAAATTTTCTCATGTTGATGTTCATTTTATTGTTGAAGAACATTCTATTATATAATAGATATATTTAGCTTATATTTTCTTTATTTATTTCTTTTTAAAAAAGGTCCTTTACAGATATTTTAGTGTTATGGATGGAAACAGTTTATATATATATAAAATCATCTTGGGGGTTTGGTACATTTACATGATAAAATTTAATATGAATTTTCATTTTCTCCTGCTATTTGTCCCTCTTTCTGCATCTCTTGGGATCTAATATTTCATATATATACATATATATATACATATATATACATATATATGTGTATATATGCATATACACAACACATCACAATTTCCTCTTTTAAAATTCATTTCCCTCTTCTTCTTTTTTATTCTCTTCCCATATGGTAAAGATATATCTCATATCCTCTTGTCTTTTATTTTATATTTAATTTATATTTTGGGTTTCTCACATATGATAAGCCATAAGTATATATATATATATATATATATATATATATATATATATATCTCCTAATATATGATGTTTTCACTGGGGATTTTTCAATTTTACAGTGTTGCAATTAGATATCCATACCATCATTCTGTCTTTCCCCATCACTACAGTATTCAATAAATAATATGAAGTATTATTTTCACTAGCCTTCGTGGTAGGCAGATTTCACAATGGTAGGCCCAAGTAAATGTTCTGAACACATTCTAGGTAGGGTCGCTGAGCTAAGGTGCTCACTTGATTAAGTGTACTAGATTCATAATAAGTTTGACACTGACAAAGTTCAGCTTCCTAAGGCAGAATTCCATCATAATTCAAAAAAAAACAACTTTGTAACTGTAATAGAAATATAGGACAAAGCCTGGTATGGTGGCTCACACCTGTAATCCCAGCACTTGGGAGGCTGAGGCAGGAGGATCCTTGCAAGGCTGAGACCAGCTGGGCTTCAGAAGTGAGCTCAAGGCCAGCCTGAATAGGATGTGTCCATTGCCCCGAAGTATTCATTGTATTCTTTTACAATTAGTAGACCTTTGGCTATCCCTTATCCTCAGACAAGGGTTTTAGTTTTATATAGATATATAGATATATAGATTTTATATAGATTTTATATAGATATATAGATATATAGATTTTTCGGGTGACCGAAAAATCAGAATAAGTGTTGGTATAAAACTGGGTCTCCTCTGCCAGCAGGGTCAAAGAAGGTTGTAATAATATAGTAATTCCGGCTGCTAAAACAGGAAGTGAGAGGAGAAGAACGGCAGTAATTAGCACTGATCATACAAATACGGGGGTTTGATATTGCGTCAGAGCAGGTGGTTTTATATTAATAATTGTAGTAATGAAATTAATAGCACCGAGAATTGAGGAGACCCCTGCAAAATGTAAAGAAAAAATAGTCAGGTCAACGGAGGCTCCTGCGTGGGCTATATGCCCTGCTAGTGGAGGGTAGACAGTTCACCTGGTCCCAGCCCCAGCTTCTACTATTGAAGAAGCTAGAAGTAAAAGAAATGATGGTGATAATAATCAAAAGCTTATATTATTTATTCGTGGGAAGGCTATATCAGGGGCTCCAATTATTAAGGGGACAAGTCAGTTTCCGAAGCCTCCGATTATGATGGGCATAACTATGAAAAAAATTATAACGAATGCGTGGGCGGTTACAATTACGTTATAAATTTGATCATCTCCTAGTAATGCACCTGGTTGGCCTAGTTCTGCTCGAATTAGTAGACTTAAAGCGGTTCCTACCATACCAGTTCAGGCCCCAAATAGAAGATATAAGGTGCCAATGTCTTTGTGGTTTGTGGAGAATAGTCACCGATTGATTAACATAAGTAGTGGTAGCATGGCTGAAAATAAGCATTAGATTGTAAATCTAAAGATAAAGGTTTAGCTCCTTTTTCTACCAGAGGCCTTGAGGTGATTTTTCATATTGAATTGCAAATTCAAAGGAGCAGCTTCGAACCTGCCGGGACTTCTCCCGCCCTCCTTTTTCTTTTTAGGGCGGGAGAAGTAGGTTGAAGCCAGTTGTTTAGGGTAGTTAGCTGTTAACTAATTTTTCGTGGGTTGAGGTCCCACCAACCTAGTAAGGGTTTAGCTTAATTAAAGCGTCTGTTTTGCATTCAGGTGATGTAAGTTTATAGGCTTGCAATCCTTAATCAGGAAATAAATAGTGAATTATTTACTTAGGGCTTTGAAGGCTCTTGGTCTAGTTAACCTAATTTCCTTAATTTAAAATTAAGAGGAGAGGGGTTAGTGGGAGTGCTATAGTAGAGAATGTGATTAAAGGGGATGAAATTATTAATGTTTTGTTGTTGTTAAAATGTCATTTGGTTTTCGTGTTGTTTGTAGCTGGAAATAGTGTTAGGGTTGTTGAGTATGTTAATCGTATATAGAAATATAGGCTTAGTAAAGCTATTATTGTTATAAGTGTGGGGAGTACAATATTATTGCTTTTAATTAGCTCTTGAATAATAGCTCATTTGGGGGCAAACCCGGTTAAAGGGGGAAGGCCTCCTAGGGATAATAAGTTTATTAAGATAATGATAATGATGGGGGGTGCGGTGCTTCATACGTGTGATAGGGACAGTGTGGTAAGGTTGTTGTTTGTATAAAGGGTGGTAAATAATGAGATGGTTAGTATAATGTAAATGGTTAGGTTGAATAGGGTGATTGAGGGGTTATATATTAATACTGCTAGTATTCAGCCCATGTGAGCAATAGATGAGTATGCTAAGATTTTTCGTAGCTGTGTTTGGTTTAGACCCCCTCAGCCCCCTAAAAGGGCAGATAGTAGTGCGGAAATAATAACTAGGGGTTGATTAATTGTTGGGGAGATTTGAATTAAGATTGATAAAGGGGCGATTTTTTGTCATGTTAGTAGGATTATTCCTGGGATTAGAGGGGTTCCTTGTGTGACTTCCGTCACTCAGAAGTGAAAGGGGGCTAGACCTAATTTTATGATTAAGGATAAGGTTAGTGCTAAGGAGATGAGTGAGTTGTTGGAGTAAAGAATTGATCATTGTCCAGAATATAATATTGTTGTGATGA
Organism: Myocastor coypus; assembly: GCA_004027025.1. Classification (NCBI taxonomy): domain Eukaryota; kingdom Metazoa; phylum Chordata; class Mammalia; order Rodentia; family Myocastoridae; genus Myocastor; species Myocastor coypus. The sequence goes on along the minus strand of PVJA010014727.1, from coordinate 32,024 downwards.
TAGAGAATAGTAAGATTATTGATGCTGTTGCTTGTGTGAGAAAATATTTTGTGGCAGCTTCTGTTGATCGAGGGTTAGATTTATTTATTAGAATAGGGATGATTGATATTATGCTTAGTTCTAATCCTACTCATATTAATAATCAATGGGAGCTAATTAGAGTGATTAATGTGCCTATGATAAGGGTTGTGTAGATTGTGGTTATTGTTGTGATGTTAATTAGCACGGGAAGGGTTTAAACCAACATTTTCGGGGTATGGGCCCAATAGCGTATTTAGCTGACCTTAATAATAGAATATAGTGTAGGGGTAGCACGAAGAATTTTGAGTTCTTTAGGTTAGGTTCGATTCCTATTTTTCTAGAAATAAGAGGGCTTAAACCTCTATTATTTACTCTATCAAAGTAACTCTATTTTCAGACATATTTCTAGATTGATTGAGGGGGGATGCTGGATAGGAAGATTGGTATTGAGATGTGTCATATACATAGTGCGAGGGTTAGTGGGAGAAAATTTTTTCATAATAGGTGTATGAGCTGATCATAACGGAATCGGGGATATGAAGCTCGGACTCATAAGAATAGTGCAGTTAGAGCTAGTGTTTTGATTGTGAAGTTTATTGAGGATAAATTTGGATGTATAGTTGTTATTATAGAGTTTAAGAAGATGGTTGTGGTTAGGGCATTTATTAATAAAATGTTTATATATTCGGCTATGAAGAATAAGGCAAATGGCCCTGCGGCATATTCAACATTGAAGCCTGAGACTAGTTCGGATTCTCCTTCGGTTAGGTCGAAAGAGGCTCGGTTTGTTTCTGCTAGGGTAGATACAAACCATATTATTGCTAGTGGTCAGGTGGGGAGAATTAATCAGATATTTTTTTGTGTGGTTATTAGAGTTGATAGAGTGAAAGAGCCATTTAGTAATAGGACAGAGAGGAGAATGATGGCAAGTGTTACTTCATAAGAGATAGTCTGTGCTACAGCTCGTAGGGCACCAAATAATGCATATTTGGAATTTGATGCTCATCCAGATCATAAGATGGAATATACGGCTAGACTTGATGTGGCTAAGATGAATAAAGCTCCTAGATTCAGATTAATGAGAGGGTGTGGTATTGGTATAGGGATTCATATTGAGATAGCGAGGGTTAAGGCTAGGGAAGGGGCGACGATGAAAAGAGATATTGATGATGTGGATGGGCGTAAGGGTTCTTTGATGAATAGTTTTAATGCGTCTGCTATTGGTTGGAGGACACCGTATGGACCTACAATGTTTGGGCCTTTGCGTAATTGTATATATCCTAAGATTTTTCGTTCCATTAAGGTTAGAAATGCTATTGCTAGAAGAATAGGGATGACTAGTAAGAGGAAATTAACTATGTACATGAGTGTTAAGGAAAGGAGTTGAACCTCTGATAGTAAAGTCTTAAGTTTTATGCAATTACCAGGCTCTGCCACCTTAACAAACCCTTCTCTCGGGTTGTGTATTTGTTGGTAGTTATGGGGTTGATATAATATTATCTTTTAGCTACCAAGGCATGATTGATTCATTGGCCCTATTTCTCTTGTCCTTTCGTACTAGGAGAAATTTTCAATAGATAGAAACTGACCTGGATTACTCCGGTCTGAACTCAGATCACGTAGGACTTTAATCGTTGAACAAATGAACCTTTAATAGCGGCTGCACCATTTGGAAGTCCTGATCCAACATCGAGGTCGTAAACCCTATTGTCGATATGGACTCTGAAATAGGATTGCGCTGTTATCCCTAGGGTAACTTGGTCCGTTGATCAGATAAATTCTGGGTCAATTTATGATATATCTTTGACTTGTGTGTCTAGGTTAATATCATTCGGAGGTTTGTTTTTACTCCGAGGTCACCCCAACCAAAATTGTTAATTCATAATTTAAATTTTAGTTCTTGTTGATTTAGTGTTGTAAAAATGAATTAATGAATTAAAGCTCCAATTAATGAATTAAAGCTCACATTAAATGCAGATATTGAGTGTCTGTCTTCTTTGGAGAAATGCAACTATTTATGAGATTTATCTTTGAATAGGCTCTTTTAGTTCCATTGTATTCAAAAATATGCATATTTACCTTTTTATAGCCAGACAAGTGAATTTTTCTAAACTTTATGTGCAAGTATACACATATACTTTTGTGGCTATGTACTTTTATTTCCTCTAGAAAGACATCTTAAAAAGAAATTTTTGGTTGAAGTGGTTAAATCAATATTTAACTTGAGTATATTTTAACAAGTTCATACACATATTACATTTCCACCAGAAATGTATGCATGTCCCAGAAAACCCATATTTATCAGATAGATTTAGTTCAATGTTTTGTTTTACTTCTAGCTATTGTAATTTTAATTTGCATCTTTGAAGGCTAATTATGTTGAGCATCTTGTATTTGTTTATCAGCTATTCATATACATTTATACCTTGCAATGTGTCGATTAACATATTTTATGCATTTTTCTAATTATATTGTTTTCCAAAGATGCTAACTTTTCCAAATGTATTGAGCTAGTACAGAGTAGGACCATTTAAACTGCATAATTTAATGTTACTTTTGAATTAAGAATATATTTACAAAATCACTACACCTAAATTATATAGAATACATCTACTTGCCTCTGTTCCTGTCTGCTTATAGGTACCTGATGACTTCTTGTCAAAATAGATTACTTTGCATTTTCTATATTTTATATAATCAGAAACATGCATTTTCGTTTTTAATTTCTTTAAGAGAACATAATAGTTCACCTATCAAGATTCATGCATAGGGTCAGCCAAGTAACTCAGGGAATTAAAGCACCTGCCAGCAGGTGCAGGGGCAGGAGGTTGATCCCTGGGTCCACCTCGCTGGCCCTGCCCCAGGGGCATGCTGAGAAGGCAATTGAGACTGCGCATGGTGTGTGTGCTTTTAATCCAAGCTTTTCTGAGGCCATAGGTGGATCACAGGAATCCCATCTAGTAGTGAGACACTGAAAACCCTCGAGAACCTCCCCTCTCAAAAAAAAAAAAAAAAAAAAAATCAATTGTGTTGTTAAATCTTTCTGTAATGTTCGTTTTTGTTATAAAATAATATACCTATGTATAGATAGGCTATGTTAGTTTTATCCATTCTATTATAGTCGAGCATTCTGATTACATCTGTTTTTTGTTTCCTGTGAAAAGGCTGCAATAAACATTAGTGTGCAAGTTTATGTGTAGCCATGTACTTTCATTCCTCTTGGGTGAATAGCTGCTAATGTTATAGCTGGTTAATACGCTAGGTTAAGTCTCACATAATCAGAACGTGCCTACTGATTTCCTCATACTTATATTATTTTGCACTACTACCAGCACTACATATGAGGATTTCTGTTGTTCAACCTCTCATGAGCATTTGGCTCATCAGCCTTTTTAATTTTAGCAAGCTAATGTGTGTGGAGTGACAATGTATTATGGTTTTAATTTGTTTTCCTCTAATGACTAATGCTGCAAAATGGCTTTCCATATGCTTATTTGCCATCTCTAAAACTTCTATGACAATCTTTCTCTCTGAGATTTTGCCTGTTTTATGTTGAGTTGTTTTTTTTCTCATTGTGTGTGTGTGTAAGTACATTTTTGTAACAATTCTATGATTTTTTGCCAACATTTACTCCCATTCTATGGCTTGCCTTTTCATTGAAGGAATGATGTCTTTAAAAGAGGAAACCTTATGAGATTTGATGAAATCCAATCTATCACCCTCTTCCTTTACCATTCATACTATAAATATTTTCTCTGTTACCAGAAATCCTGTAGTTTTAATGTTTATGTTCAATCTCATGTCTCCAATTCATTTTGGTGTGTGATGTGAGTTAAATATTGATGTTCATTTTTTCCATATAGATATTGACTTTTCTAGCATAATACATTAAATACAGTTAAAAATCTTGCATTTCTACAATTGTCTAGATACACTTTATGAATATCAACTGACTGTGTTCAAAACTACTTCTGTTCTCCTAGTTCGTTCCACTGGGGGATGTATGTGTACATATATACATTTGTAATTTTGTCAACACCATATGTTCTTGATTATTTTGTAATAAGCTTAAAATCAAATTGTTTCTGTTTTAGTTACTTTTCCTATTGTTGGAACAAAATAATCAACACCCAAAGTTAAAGCGGAAAATATTTAGCTCTAAAGGTAGAGTAGTACATGGCCATCTTTAAGAGAGCGTATCATGATGGGCAGAAAGTAGAAAAAGTAACAGGCAGAAGATAAGATTCTTTCTGTGCCTTATATCTCCTTCAGACTACTTAAGGAAGGTAACACTCACACCTTAATCCTAGTGCCATCAGGTCTAGCACTGCACCTTGAATCAATCACACACTCTAGATTTAACCACCTCTAAAATAGCCCTATGGTTATATGAGCCTTTTTGAAGATAATTCTTAATGCCAGTATATAAAAAGAAAATTGGCTTTTGTGTACTGGCTTTTAAAACTACATATCCTGATAAACTGATGGGCTTTAGTAAATTTTTGGAGATTTTTAAGATTTTATCATCTATAAATAAGGTCGTTTAAATTCTTTTTAAATTGTATGGCTTTTACTTTGCTACGTAGTGCACTAAATTCTTCTATGTGTAATGCTTAGTAGAATTTGTAAGGCTAGTTACTTTTTATACTAGCTATTATGTAAAGTTAGGGAAATTTTCCTTCTAATTTTTCTTTGTTAAGAGTTTTTAATCATTAATTTATGCTGAAAGTTTCTTTTTTCTTTCTTTCTTTTTTTTTTTTGTCTTTTTGAGACAGAGTCTCAGTATGCAGTTCTGGCTGGCCTTGAGCTCACTTTTGTGGCCCAGGTTGGTCTCCAACTCGCACCCACCCTCCTGCCTCAGCCTCCCTAGTGCTGGAATTACAGGCATGTGCCACCACGCCTGTCTCATGGTGAAATTTTCTTAACTACTTTTTCTGCAATGATTGAATGATCACGTTTCTTTTCCTTTAGTCAGTGAACATGGTGCTTTTGTAATTTTTTGGACCATGGGAATACTTAGCACATGCTGGACCACAGAGATAGCTCAGTGGTCTAAGTGTTTGCATAGGCAAGCACAAGAACCCAAGTTTGATCTCCGGTACCACACTCTATGCTAGCCCCACCTCTAGCATGGCAAGTCAGCTACCAAGATTAGACATGTTGGCACGTGCCTGCAATATCAGTGCTGAGAAGGCTGAAACAGGAAAATCACCAGAGTCTGAGCTCAGTAGTGAGACTTTGTGCCAAATACTTAAATTTTTAAGAAAAGAACATATCTTGGGCTTTGTGTGTTTATAATGAGCAGTTATACATTTACTAATTTAAGTTATTCATAAGGTATCACAGATATATCAAATTTTCCCTCATAAAATTATGCTTTTGAGGTACCATTAATTGATGTGAAGATTAGGATTAAAATGATTTATTCTTCTGCAAATTATATTTGGACTGATTATTTTTACTATTATAAATGTCTTAATCATAGGATGTCTTATGCAAATCTCCTTTTACATACATGAGTTTTATGATTTTTATATTTGTATGAGTGGAATTACTAGGAAAAATACTCTGCTTCTAACTAAATTTAATGAACAAAGAGACAAAAAATGAACCGAAGGCCATATAATGAAAAGATTGCTCATTACAAGACAAGCTCAACTTATTCTCTGAAGTGGTTGTATCAATTCATTATATTCACATTATTCCATTAGATTAATAATTTTTCTGTACAAGTCTCAGTACTACCCTCCTGCCTTTTTATATTCTTATCAGTTTGGTGCATGCAAACTAGTATCCATTATGGTATGATGTAGACTGTCCTCTAAAAGCATCATGCATTTAGAGGTGGGTATTTTGGAAATAAATTGATCATAGGGGTGCTATGTGTATCAATGGATTGGTCTAGAACAGAGTTAAGAGCTAGTGTACTCTTAGGAGGTGGGATCTGAACTGTAGGGCCAGATCACTGGAGTGTGAGATGGAAGAAAGCATTAAAATATCCCGGGCTCCTCCCATCTCTTTCTGCTTCCTGCTTGCAGTACTTGGGCAGCTGTCTCTCACCATGCCTTTTTAACCTTGAAACCTCATGACTATGGACTAAGCTCTGTAACATTCAAGGAGCTAAAATAAACCTGACTTCTCTTCAGAGGTCACCATACATATTGTGTCTAGGAATGGGAAAAATGATTCATACAATGTCTAATTTTTACAGACTTAGTTATTGGCAAATAAAAATGAATATTCCTTACTAAATTTTTGCCCATTGGAAATTTTTGTGTCTCTGCCCTGAAATATGTTTTTTGTATCTATTTGATGCAGAATTCAGTGACGTCTGATCTTATAAATTAATTAGGAGAGAATTATATTTTTACAAAAGTGAGTAAGCTTATTAAAAACAATTACTTTGTCTTACTTAAAGTCATTAAATAAAGATTCTTCATTTTCTACACATAGCTCTGTTGTTAGATTTCTCTCAAGGTTATTCAGTTTTTAGTGTCTTCACAGTGTGCATTGTACATTAACATTATGCTATGTATTGGATATGCAGAAGAATGAACCTTGTTACTTTATATTTTCATCTTATCTACAAAAGCCTCTTAATTTCATTTTAAAGGACAAAGTTAATTTGTGTAGTCTCACACGTCTATTACACATATATAAATATTAACCTCATGTTGATGCTCTTTTGGAGTGGCTCCTTTTAGGATTGGTGTTTATTTTTACATTACCAAATAGAACTTACAACAAAATACTTTAACAAGTGTTTTCTTTTTCATAGCTATTCAAACAGCACTTCCAAGTGTGTATGAGTTTTGGGGAAATAACCTATTTAAGTTTAGGTAATTAACTTCTTTTTTTTTTTTTTTTTTTTTTTTTTTTTTTTTTTTTTTTTTTTTTTTTTTTTTTTTTTTTTTTTTTTTTTTTTTTTTTTTTTTTTTTGTCTTTTTGTGATATGGTGTTGCTATGCAGTTCAGGCTTTCAGGCTGGCCTTGAGCTCACTTTCGTAGCCCAGGCTGGTCTCGAACTCACACCCATCCTCCTGCCTCCCACATGCTGGGATTACAGGCATATGCCACCATGACCAGCTAGGTAGTTAGCTTCTATCCTATATATAATAGAGTTTTTATTGATATTAAAAGTAGATGATCCTTTTTTTTGGTACCAGGAATCAAATTCAGGATCTTGTGCTTGTCAGGCAGACACTGTGCCTCTGAGCTGTATCCTTGACCGGATACAAGTAATTTTTTTTTGTTTACAAATTATTTTTTCTCTTGAAAATATTGTAAATTATTTTTAATCTCTATATATGGGAGATGGCTCTTTTTCACAAATTAATCTCACACAGAATTTCTTTTCTCATTTAACATATATTGAATTTCTTAGAGTCAGATATATGCTATTATCTAGTGATAAAAATATAGCACTTAACAACGTAAAAACAACTAAGACTTATTTTCATATATACATACAACACACTAGCCAAATATGTACATATAATATGTCATATGAAAATATATGTTTTGATTAAAAATTAAAATGAATGATTTTTATTTCAAAAACAAAAATTTCTGTGAATGCTGTTTAAAGATGTTTAAGAGTATCCTAACTGGTAAAATAACATTTAATAAAAATTTGGAAAAATGAGAAAATAAACTATATAGACATATTCAAGAAGAGCTTATCAAGTAAAGAAATGCCATGTGCAAAGGCCTTGCAGTAGAAATATGTAGAACAAGTTAGCAGGGCTACTGCGAAGCCCTGACCAACAGAGGGAGTGGTAACAAAGTCAAAGAGACAGAATACCTTTCACCAAACAGATCTTTAATAATGAGGTGCTTCATTACAGAGTCAGAAACTTGGCTTCTTTTCTAAAGAAGGTAGGACCCTTGTGTCATTAATTATGAAGACTGTATAATTCTTCATAGAAAAGAGAGTAAAGAGGTTGGGGAATTCAAGCAATCAAGCAACTAGCCAGCTTCTGATATGCTCCAGGTAAGACAGACAATGACCAGGAAAACGAAGACAGCTTTGGATTCTGGACATACTCCTGCTATTTGGCAATAAATACTTGCATATTTACTATTTTTCAAATCCTCTTCCAAACGTTCTATAAATACCTACTGATCTCACCAGCTCCCAATAATCTCAAAAGACAGACAGTGTGATGACACTTATTTATGTCAAGATACCAAAGGGGAGATGGGGAAACACTTATCCTTGTCTCAACGTGGCTGGTGGTGAACTGGAAACAAAGAGGTCTATCTGCAGGGTGGCCACAGATTGGGGTTTGGAACCCCAGAAGCAAGAGCAGAAATGCTCCTCTCCTCATGGAAACTGAGCAGGGAAACTCCAGGTTGCCTGGGGTATTTAGAGAGGCTTACATAGCCATGGCCCCAGGATGTGTTTTTGAGGGTGGAAATCTCCCTCTCTGGAAAGGACACAAGGAAACTTCATTATAGGTGTTATGGCAGAAGGTAAAGGATCATGCAACTCATTGTTTTGTCACCAATACCACTATATTCTAAAAGAGGCATCTCCTTTCTCTCACTCTGAGAGGTACGGAACAAAAGGAAAAAGGCATAGAGTGCCAGGGTTCCTATGTACACTCTCTGCTGATGGTGAATAATGAGTCCTCAGTACTTAAAAGCTCCGTGTGAGTTCTGAAAGCTCGAATGATAGAAAAGCCATTTCCTTGGGTCTTCTTTATTGTTGTCATGTGCTGGATATTTTTATTTTAATAAATTTCTGTACAGTACTAGCATGATGGCCCAGAGGACGAAGTTATTATGCTTTACCAGAAACTGTCCGTCTTGTGCCTTCCAAGCTCCTGCAGTGTCTTAGGTGCATTTCCATCCAGTGCTCCAGGTGAAGAGCGAAGTCCTCCTGGTTCCTTAGACACCACACGTTGATTTCATATTTATATTCAGTATTTTAAAATTAGTTTTAAAAATTCTTAAGAAATTTACAATGCACACACACACACACACACACACACACACATATATATATATATTTCAATTTGAATTATATTATTTATGCTCATAGTGAATAATATATATTTTACAAGTTATATTAGATGTAATGCTTGTTATACACAAAGATAGAGAAGTTTTCTAAGCCTTGAGGAGTCACATCTCAGAATCTCAGTGTATATTTAGGATGTGTGGTCCTTGGGCAGATCAGGGTGGGGGCCAAAAAATAAAATCTAAGTGGTTTGAAAGCACTAGGTCAGAAAGTAGAGCAAAGAAACTCAAGCATTAGTGATTCAGATCAGCCAATACACAAATATCTAAGAAACTCCTGCTGTGGGCACAGAGCTACATCAGATGCTGTGCTGTGGGGGTAAATAGTGTTATAATAAATGTCTCCTGCTCTGCCGGAGTTTACATTACAGTTAGCGCAGTAAGATACCTAAACATAATGAGAAATGAAAGCAACATAGATTGAAATCCATGAGGATGATTGAAGCAATAAGACAATTTCAGTGCAGGAAAAATGCCTGGTTGATGTGGAACCAGGGAAGACTTTGAAGAGGTATTAGAATTTGCACTTGAATATGGATACAGCACACATTTTATACAGACAGACCTGGGCAAGGACGCATGCCTGTTTGGGCTGGCATTAATTCCCTGAATTCCTCTTATGGTTTTTCACATTCTTTCTGGTCAGTAGAACTTTTCTTTGTAACTCCCAGGGCCATTAGTATCTCACCCTCAGATTTACTTGTGGCAAAGAGTTAAAATCAAATCTTTACTAAAAAGTTCCTGATATTAGCTCTGAGGAAACTTACAGCTGTTAACTTCATTTTTTTGTTTTTCTGTATGTTTCCTAGCTGAGCACATATTAGATATTCAGTAAATGTTTGGTTTATACAACAATAGATTCTTCCTGCATTTGAACCTTTTAGATTCTATTGACATTCTCCAGTGAGACACACAATTTGATCTACTGGAGTGAGCACAGGCCTCGATATATTTTTAGGCTTATTTCCCAGTGACCAGTAGCCTGCTAGAACTAGGGTTCCTTCCTGTTCTCAAGCCCTAATGCATGGCTCCAGGCACCACACCCACCTTCGTGGCACCCTCGTTATCTACATTTGCCTGCCATGGAAGAGTGGATGGCTACATGTACAAAGATGCTGGGTGCCTCGGTTTGATTTATCCTTAACAACTATACTTGAATATGATTTCCTAAAGAGAGCACACAAGGGAGAGGAGGAAATATTTGAAGACACAATAGAAGAAAATTCCTGTGACCTGAGTCTTTGCCAGTAATGTCTCCAAATCTGTTAAATACACTTTGCTACAATTAAACTTTCTTATTCTCATCTTAACAATTTTTCTTCCTGAATTTCAACTTCATCATGTTATTGTTTTGTTTTCTTTTGTTTTGTTTTTTTTTTTTCCCACAAGCATAGATTGTCTCAAGTGTTTGGAGAATCTAATTAGCAAGGATGATCTATATTGAACCATCTTGTTAGGTGTATACTGTCTTCAACCCCTGGTTTTGATTCCAAAATATCACTATCATTTTGAAATTATTTGAACTCTTGTGGGACAAAAAATGTTTTTCAGAGATCTTCTTCATCTGAATGAGTCTGCCATTTTATCAACTTTATTGTATTTTATCACCAATTTAAATGATTTCTACTGGGTTTTCCCCTTTTATAAGTCTAAATATAATCACAGAGACTGATAAAGCCCCTCCCAGCTACCCAACAGTGCTGTGAAATTATTATTTATTCTCTTACCTAACTTTCACTTACATATTACATAAAGATATGAACATATAAAGACATAGCATAATGAATTTTTGTAAAGTATACCTGTATATCATCAGATCAACAAATAAGTCCTTAGCAGGAGTACTGCAGCATCCATCTTTCTGCACCTTTCCTGATATCAGCCTCCCCTCCCCTAAAGATGGCCACTATCATATCTTTATTCTAGAAGATATTAATTTTTCCTGTTTTGAATTTTATGTAAGTGGGATTGCCAGTATATATGTATTTTTTATTTGCTGTTTGCATTCCACCTCTGTTGATGGAGAATCACTCATTGTTTTCCATGAAGCTGTGCTGTATTTGATCTCATTGGGCCATAGAATCCCATTATATGACTACTAACTAAGTTATTTTTTACCTTTGCTGGACTTGTGGGTAATGCTCAATTTAGGATTATCATGATTAAGATTACTCTGAATATACAATTATGTATGTATTATATGAACATATATGTTTCAATTAAGTAGCTCTAGGAAGAGAAAGAAGTGCTGGTTTTGATTTAGATTATTATTGAACATTTCTATTCATGAGAAGGTTTAAAACTTAGAAGGTATAAAAACCAAATGTACTGGAGTGTTAAATTTTATATTTAATAGCCTTATGTATAATTTTGCCTGATAAAAATCAATCACATTTAATAATAATGCTATTGTTCACATGTTTAAAGTTTTTGATTGAGAATGAGAGGTCGTTTGAGTTCATCACCACTAATAACAATGGAATTTGTAAATAGTGAAGATTTTGTTTTGTTACCTTTTAGTACTTCAATGTATATTTTTCTTTAAACAGCAGAAAGCCAACTAACAGCAAAATATCGATTGTTAGGCTTGTTTTATAGAATCTTAAGCTTAATCATCTCTCGAAAGCTGCAAATGAAAAGAAAAAAAAATTGCCAAAAATGGAAAAGAACTCCACAGAAAACTTTTGCTTTCTAATTGTTAGGATTCACATTTATTCAATTATGCTTCTCTGAACAAAGTTAGTTCTGTATCCACTAACCTTCTGAACTTAAATGATTTGTGTGTGACCCAATCATATTTCTCAGTCCCAAGGCACTCTGGAATCTACCTATGCATGTCTCTCTCTTATTTCCATACACTGTATCTCAGACATAACCAAATGCATGACCAGCTTCCCTAATTAGAGTCACCAGGTCCCTGTGGCCTCCTGGCAGCGCCCTCCTTTCTCTGAATCATTTCAGTTTTGCGCTTCCTTTTTTTTCCCTTCCTCTCCCTGAAGTATCCTCTCCTTCAATTTCCCCTGCCCCTAAGGAGGCTGCTTCAACATTTGTTTATATACCAACATAATTGAAGACTAAATTAATTCTCAGCTTCAATTTAACAAGTTTCTTTTCAATTCTTGGGATTCTTTATTTCCTTTTCAGACTTTGGACTTTTGTAACTAGCAAGGGCTTTGAAAATAGAAAGAGAATAAATATTGATTGACTAGTTGATAGACTGTCTCCTCTAGGCTTAGTTTATGATTTTAGGATTCAATGACTTGCTACATGTTTTTAAGAGTTCCCAATATATGATTGTTACATTATACAGAAAGAGACATTAAACTCATTTCAAAGCCCATACCCTTAATATTTTTCTTCTTTTATATGAGATACTCAATGGAAAAACCAATATAAGCACTGTACTGAGTGATTTTAATGGCAAAAGGCATATTTCATATCTCCTTATACATGAAAATCTCAATATATTACCAAAAATTTAACAGAAGTTTCTTCCGTTGCTTATTTTTGTATATATATTCTTCATATATAAACATGGTAATTTACTTTTCGTGTGTATTAGCACTATGTATAGACATGCAAAAATAAATATTGTATATTTACAAAAGGTAAAATTTGCATAAATAGTAAGAAAATATAGATGTAAATATATGTATATTTCTCTCTATACATGCCTGATTCCTGGGTATATGTGGGGAGAGAAAGAAACAAAGGGAAGAGAGAAAGAGAGAGAGAGAGAGAGAGAGAGAGAGAGAGAGAGAGAGAGAGAGAAAACAGGTCAAAGTGCTATTAAAAATTGTGACAAGTAGATTCACCCATTCATATGCATGATCTGTGTAATCCCTTATCTTTGTACAGGGCCAGGCTTAATGACTTGCCTTTAAGCAATATAATATACTTAAAGGATAGGTTGTGGAATGTCACCAGTGGTTAGAGAAGATTGTGACTTCTATATTTTTAGTAGATCACCTCAATACATTATTCCCTTGCTGACTTTAATAAAGCAATTTCTTTTCTTGAGAGGAAGTCCTGAGTGAAACACCAAGGCAGACTGTCACCAGCAGCATGTAGGACCTGTACCACAATCCCACAATTTTTTGAGGTTGTCAGATATTCTTACAACTACCCTCAGATACAAGTGGGTCCTGCCACAGCTAAGCCTTTATAAGAAACAAAGTCTTTCCCAGGACTTCAATCATAGTTACTTAAATATCAAGAGATAAAAGACCTAGAGAAGTAGAAGCATTATGGGACAACAATGGTGAGTTGCGTTAAGCCGTGTAAGATTCTTGTAATTTAGTATATACCTGTAGATCACACTGGAAGAACACATTTGTAAAGCACATACTCAGTCTTTAATGATGGCACAAAAAACTCAGGTATGTAATCTCTTTGGGCTTATCAATCATTCTACAAGGAGAAGATTTGGCTTAAATGTAGCCTGACATTAAATAACAAACTTGGAGGGAAACAATGTTCAGAGAGATCAGTTTATCTTGTCCAAGACTACATAGAGAAAATATTCCAAATTTGGAAAACAGACTATTAGAAATAAAGTCGAATGCATACAGTGGGCCCATTTCAACTCAGTGGGTCTACCAGGAAGGAGCCCTAGAATAGGCCTAGCAGTCCCTGGACTGAGTTCAGCTGGAAAGAGCTGAGCACAGCAATCAGATGCAAGCCCAGTCCTGCCAATTCAGTTTGAGTTCAGTAGATCCACACTTAGTGAACTGAGGTGTAATGCTGGACCCAGCCAAGAGAAGGTCAATGCCCAAACCTACACGACCATCGTCATGTAACAGAGGTGGTAGCAGATATCTGGTGTGAGCTAGTCTGCCTGGAAGAGCCCAGGTGCATAAAGGGGAGGTGCCCAGACAGAACCTATGGGACCTTATTTAAATAAAATTCACAGTTTAAAACCTGCTTCATTATACAGCTGTAATCTTTGTTCCTATGGCCTAAAGTACAAACCCATTAGTTACAAAAGTTGGTTAATTTCTAAATTTCACTAGCTTTTATTAGTATTAATAATTTTACTACTGTAAATAGGAAACCATATCGGCCTTAGTCACATGTTTTACTATTGGTATTAATATTGGGAGGTGCTTGGGTAGCAACTTCACCAAAGCCATATGCTCAGGTACAGAGGACAGCACCAAATGGAAATCAATATCTCACCCTCAAAAAATAGAGAAGGCAAAATTTCAGGACACATACAAAACAAGAATCTCTGATACAAGAGAGATATCTAAAAATCAGACACTTTACAGAGAGGCTCTGACTGCAGTAATACAGCTACCTACTATCAAACTTTCACAAGATTACACAAAAATCAAATTAAAGAGTACTCTCTGAAATAGAAAATTAAAAACAGAAGGAGTAAAATGCATTTTCAGGCCCTGAACCCACCCAGAACTAGCCCAAGAGTCATCAACATGGAATAAATTGTAAGTCACACACCTGCCATCTCTAAAACAATAGGAAGGGAAGTAAGAAAATAACTGCAGAAGAACATAGAGGAAATTAGATGAGAAATAATCTCACAGGCAAAATAAATAAATAAATAAATAAATAAATAAATAAATAAATAAATAAAAAATAACCGTAAGGGAAGACTTAATGGCTTTAAAGAAGAAACTGATAAAAAAAAAAAAGAATAGAAAAATGATGTAAACATTGAATGAACAATATAAGGAAGAAATATATTGCATGAACCAGATTCGAAGAGATGTACAAGAAATTAAAAGCTCCATTAAAAGTTGGCAAAACTGTTTGAATGGAAATGAAGATAGGCTTTCAGATCTTGAAGATATCATTGCAGCTAGTCCCTTAAAAATAAGCAGGAAATAATAACTCAACAGCTGCAAGATGATATAAAGATAAGAAATGTAATACTAATAGATATCAATGAGAAAGGAGGAAGTAACACAAATTTCAAGAGTGTATATAAGCAGAAGTAATAGCAGAAAACTTCCAAATCAGGGGAAACGATCTGACATTCAAGTAACCAGAGGCATATAGAACTTCAAATAAAATCAATCCGATTAAAGCTATACCCAGGCATATAATAATAAAGATCTCAGAAATTCAGCACAAGAACAACATACTAAAAGGAACCAGTGAAAAGAAACAGATCACATTTAAAGGAAAACTCAGCATTGTTTAACCCTTAAGTTCTTGATTTCCTTTAAGGTGTGTTATGTTTCTCCATTTTTATTTCTTCTTTTGAGTTTTTACACTAGGGAGACTATATGATATTTACACACATAGGTTTGATTTCTTTCACTGAGGAGTATACCTTTGAGATACATCCACCTATATATGAAGTTTTCTAGTTTATCATTCTTTATAGCTGAGTAGTTTTCCATTGTATAAAAATATCACATCTTTTCAACCATTCTTCAGATGATGGACATTTTGGTTGTTTCCAAGATTTGGCTATCAAAAATTGTGCTGCTATAAAAATATGTGCATAGATATCACTATGATATGATACTTTCAGTTCTTCTGGGAAAATTCCTAGTAGGTGGATAGCCTCACTGAATGGGATTTCCAGTTCTAGGTTTTTAAGAAGTCTCCACACTGACTTTCATAATAGTTGCTTGAGTCTGCATTCCCACCAGCAGTGGAGCTGTAAAAAGCTTAAATCAACAGCTTCCAACATTGCCAGTTCTGCCCATAATCCATTGCAACTATGGAATACTGGACTATGTATACAACTACTTAGTCCAATGGGGAGAAATTTTTGTACCAATAATCATTAGAAAAATTATATCTACACCCTGTGCTCTGAATAACTACTATGAGGACAACAATTTGCATTGTATCAATTATTGGGAATGTATGACTAATGTGTTTTGAAGCTGTTGCGTTGTTATTTTTATTAAAATAATAAAAAATAAAGGAAAACTCAACAGAAGAACAGTGGATTTCTCCTCACAAACCATCAAGGCAAGAAGAGCATGGGTCAAAATACTTCAAGTCCCATAAGAAAACAAATTCCAACCCAGACTGACCTTGTAAAACTATATTTCAAGTTTAGAGAAGTGAAATACTTCCATTACAAAGAACAACTAAAGAAATTCACGATGACCAAGCTATGTAGAGTACTAAAAGTTATTAAAAAAGGAACAAAGATACCCATAATTCCACGAATGACAACAGAAAGAACCCATCAAAACATGACAAATTATTAAAGGCATGAGAAAAAGTAGAGAATCAACAGGAGGAAAATAATATCACAAGCCTAAGTCGATACACATCAATTATAACCACAAATGTAAATGGACTGAAATCACCAATTAAAAGAAATAGCCTGGCAGGGTAGATTAAGAAACAAAATCCAAAAAATATACTGGATGTAAGAAACACATTTAACCTATAAAGAAATTCATAGGTTGAAAGTCAAGTTATTGAAAACAATACTGTATGTGCCAGGACCTCAGAACAAAGAAGGAACAGCTATTCTTTTTGTGGACAATCTGAACTTCAAAACAGGAATGATCAAATGAGATAAAGAAGCTCATAATATACTAGTTAGGGGATGGGGCCTGGCAGGATGGCTCAGTGGTCTAAAGCGCCTGCTTAGGAAAGCTTAGGCGGCTGCAGGGACCGCGGTTCAATCCCCAGCACCACATGCTGTGCCAGCCCTGCCCTCAGGGCAGGCTGAGCCGGCCATAAAAATAAATAAATAAACAAACAAACAAACAAAAGTTCTGAAACAAGAAAAAATAATAAAAATTAAAAAAAAAACTAGTTAGGGGAAAAATTCAAGAAGAGATAAGAGTTGCAAATATGTATACACCAATAAGGGAGAACTAAACTATATAATGCAAATTTCAAAGGACATGAAAAATCCAAGAATCCCTATCACAGTCTTAACAAGAGACCTTAATACCCGCTTATCCCAAAAAGATAGATCAAGAAGACAAAAAAATGAACAGAGAGGTAGCAGAACTGAACCAAACTTTTGAACAAATGGATTTAATGTACATATATGGAGTATTCCACCCAACCACATCTGAATACACATTCCTTTCAGCTATACATGGGGTGTTTGCTAAAGTAGACCACATAGCAGTCTACAGATCATGCTTTTTTTTTTTTTTTTTTTTTTTTTTGTCTTTTTAAGACAGGGTTTCACTATGCAGTTCAGGCTGGCCTTAAGCTCACTTTTGTAGCCCAGGTTGGTCTCAAACTTGCACCAATCCTTCCCCAGCCTCCCAAGTTTTGGGATTATTGGCATGTGCCACTACACTTGGCAAGATCATGCTTAAGTATATGAAAGAAAATGGAAATTATCCCAAGCATTTTATCTGACCACAGGGCAATGAAACTGAAGATTAACTACAAAAGAAAACACAAAAACCCCGTAAACATGTGGAAATTAACTAATACCCTCCTCAGAAACCAATGGGTTATAGATGAAATTAAAGAAGAAACTAAGCAACATTTATAATCCAATAAAAATTTAAACACAGCTTACCAAAATTTGTGGGATGCAGTGAAAGCAATTCTCAGAGAAATATATATATATATATATATATATATATATATATATATATATATATATACTGGCGAACTCACATATTAGGAAAACAGAGTGAGGACAAATAAATTCCCTAAGGGTACACCTCAAGGTTCTAGAGAAAGAAGCACAAACCAAGACCAAAGCCAAAAGATGGGAAAACAATATAAAGATTAGTGTAGAAATTAACACAATTGAGACAGAAATACAAAAAGCCAATGCATCAAAATTCGGTTTTTTGAAAGATTAAATAAAATTAATAAACCTCTAGCTAACCCCCTCAGAAAAAGGAAATAAAAAAACCTCAAATTCTAGCAATAAGAAATGAAAAGGGAGAAATCACTACAGATTCTATAGAAATTCAAAAGATCATCAACAGCTATATTGAATATCTTTACTTTCACATGATCAAAGACACAAAAGTAACAGAAAGATTCCTAGATAAGTATAAATGTAAAACTGAATCAAGAAGATATAAAAACTCTGAATAACCCAGCATCAGCCAATGAAATTGAAAATGTAATAAAATACTCACCAAGAAAGAAAAGAGAAGATCCTGATAGATTCACAGCTGAATTTACAAGAAATTTAAAAAAGATTTTATCCCAATAGTCCCCAAACTCCTCAGTGAAGTTGAGAAGGAAACAATATTTCCTAAATTTTTTCCTATACATAAATATTAGGCTGAGAGTGAAACAAAGAAACAAACAAACAAAAGATCCAACCAAAACAAACTAAAGGTCAATTTCCCTCCTGAACATAGATGCAAAAATCCTCAATAAAATACTAGATAATAGAATGCAGAAAATCATCAAGAAGATTATACACCAAGATAGGATTCATCCCAAGGATGCAAAGATGGTTCAACATACACAAATATATAAGTATAATACATTCTATCAATGGAACCAAAACGGAAAACCACATGATCATCTCTACCGAAGGAAAAAAGACATTTGACAAAGTCCAACATTCATTCCTGTTTCAAGCACTACAGAAAATTGAAATAAATGGCATATAACTCAACCCAATAAAGGCGTCTATGACAAACCAACAGTCAACATAATTCTACAGAAATAAATGGAAAAAAAATTCAAAAGCTTTTTTCTCAAATCAAGTACAAGACAAGAATTACCTCTATCACCACTCTTATTCAAGATAGAGTCAGTAGATAAGAGAGAGACATAAAAGGAATACATGTAGATAAAGAAGTTAAACCATCATTATTTGCAGATGACATGATACTTTACTTGGAAGATAAAAAAAAAATCAAGAAGCTCCTAGAATAAGTAAATGAATTCAGTAGCATATCAGGATAAAAAGTCAATGCCCTAAAATCAATAGCATTCCTCTACACAAATAACAACTCATTGAGAAAGAATTTAGAGAAACAATAACCTTCAGAGTAGCATCAAAAAATTGAAATACTTAGGAATTAATCTAACAAAACAAGTAAAAGAACAGTTCAATGAAAATTATAACACTCTAAAAATAAAAAGAGAGATAGAAGAGGATTGCAGAAAATGGAAAGATATTCCTTATTCTTGATAAGAAGAATCAATATTGTGAACATTGCCATCTACCTAAAACTGTTATGAAGATTTAATGCAATTCCTACCAAAATACTATCACTATAACTCACAGAGCTAGAGAAATCATTCTCAAAAATTATTTTTGAACAATAAAGAGCCTAGAATAGCAAAGGCAATTCTGGCCAACAAAGGCACACAGGAGGCATCATAATCCCTAACTTGAAATTATGCTGCAACGCTCCTGTAATACAATTAGCGTGGTACTGGCAAGCAAACAAAAAGCAGACCTTAGGATCAATGGAACAGATTAGAAGATCCAAATACAACTACAAACACAGTTAGACATGTTATCTTTGATAAAGTGGCCATGCATGTTCAATGGAACAAAGATAGTTTCTTGAACAAATGGAGCTGGAAAAACTGAGTTCCCACATGCTAAAAACTAAAACTAGAACTGGGCCTATCGCCATGCACTAAATTAAAGTCAAAATGAATTGTAGTTCTAAGCATTACACCAGAAACAATAATCTCCTGGAAGAGAAAGTGTGTGGAAATCTTGAAGACATGGGGGTAGGCAGACAGTCCATGAACAAAAACCTAACTGCATGGGAAATACTATAAATAATCAACAATTTGGATCTCATCTTATTGAGACATTTTTGCATGTCAAAATAAATCACTAACAGAGTGAAAACATAACCCAAAAATTGGGAAAGAATCACAACCAATAATCACTCAGACAAAGGACTTGTATCTAAATTATGTAAAGAACTAAAAAAATAAAAGTGAGCATCAAAATTTAATAACCCAGTCCAAAAATTGACATGTGAGATGAATATGTACTTCTTAGAGGAAGAAATACAAGAGACAAATAAATACATGAAAAAATGTTCCACAGCACTGGCCATTCAAGAAATGCAAATTAAAATAAAATTGAGATACCAGCTCACCCCAGAAACAGTGGCTATCATACAGAAATCAACTAATAGCAAGTGCTAAAGAGGCTGTGGGGAGGAAGGAACTCTGCTAGGTGGCAGGTGGAAATGGAGGCTGGCACAATCACTATGGAAATCAGTGTGCAGACTCCTCAAAAAACAAGGACTGGAAATCCCATTCAATCCGGCTATTCCCCTTCTGGGTATTTTCGCAAAACAACTCAAGACACCATACCATAGTGATATATGTGGATCCTTGTTTATGTCAGCATGATTCATCAAAGCTGAATCTTGGAAACAACCAAAATGCCCATCACATGAGGAATAGGTGAAAAAGATGTGATATTTTTTACATAATGGAGTACTACTTACCTATGAAGGAAGACAAACTTGATGCTTTTAAAGGTAAGTGAATGCAACTGCAGGCTCTACTCATAAGTGAAATGAAGCAGACCACATGTGTAAATATCATATTGTCTCCTTGGTGTAAGAACCTGAAAGAATACATAAAACCAGAAAGGTAGAATAGACATAGTAAAACAGAAAGAAACTGAACCTAAGGATTAAATCGCAAAAATGACAGAAAGGACAAAAGATATGAAAAAAGGAAGGAAGGAAAAATGCACAAGTATATGCACAGGATGGCTAAGATCATTGCATTCATAATTTCCATCAGCTTTGTTTTTTTTGATAATAGCAGTTAATGTGCAGAATTTTCACCTGGACTAACTTTGTATGCTGATATCTGTGATGTGACCCACTACATTGAGGACATCAATGTGTAATCCAAAATCCATAGTTGAATACCTCTCATCGTCATCTTCTCAATGTGTACCATTTCTGGTGTTTTCTCAATTATCATACATTCTTTAAAATAAATTAAAACAAACAATGATGAGAAAAAATGATATTTCTTGGAAACAAGCTCCAATATTCAACTATTTCCCCATATTGCATAACTATATCTGTTAATCTGAGCAACAGATTTGACAATAAAATTGGTAATATATCGACCATTGTTAGTCAGCTAATTTTGGCTTTAAAATCTGTAACATGTATTACTGTATGTTAGCCTGTTTCTGTGGGGGTTTTTTATTTATTTTTGATTCTATTTTTACTCATCAAAATTAAATTACATTAGATTTTACAAAAAATAGTAAAGCAGACAAGACAATGAAAAAGGTTAAGATTTATTGAAACCAAGTATAATAATCAATTATTTATCCAATGTTGCATAACTGTTTCAGCTAATCTGAGCAACAGATCTGAGGATCAAAATAGATTACATAACAAGTATTGTTAATTAGCCTTTTTCATTTTGAAAATCTGTAGCCTATGTACTGCTATATGTTGTTCTATTTCTGTCTTTGTTTCTGCTATTTATTTTTGTTTTTACTCTAAATATAAAATAAAATAAGACGTAACAATGGGTTTTCATGGAATCGGGATGATTAGTAAAAATAGGTTAATAATACAATACAGAAATAATTCAGAAAATTTTCCTTTATAGAGTAGGAAATTAAATAATTTAAGGAATAAATAGACTGTGTTCTGTTTAAATAATATGATAGGCTGATATAAAATCACTTTAAAATATCTTAAGAAAAATCAAAGAATGAGGCTACACAAAGGATTAGAAAACAAGCTATAGAAACCATAATAATAATAATAATAAAGATACTAGTGCACATTTGAAATATTGTTTTCTCAGGAAAACAATGCTTTATAGCACTATCAAGTTTCTATGTTAGCTGTAAATATATCTAAGAGCACTGCAGCTGAAATACTACAAATTTGTAATGAAAATAACAGCACATCAGATGCTAAAACTGATACAGATTAGGTAGATGAAAAAATGAGCCTCAATAAAATAAAAAAATAAATTGTTTAAGATGAACATTTTTCAGTAATATCAGTTTTAATATAAATTTCCTGAGGATTCCTGAGGAATGTTGTAAGAACTTTAAAATTGATATCATGTTTTCTATCATGTTATCTACAGCGACTATAGAATATCCTACTTTTTCTTGAAAGGAATATATTGATATCACTAGCATTGTTCATAACAGGCAAGAATAGAGAGTGTGAGTAAATGTGCTTCAAGATAATTAGATAACAAGTTGAAGAAGGATACCAAGGAAGAAAAGGATTAAGAAAATACCTGAATACCGAAAAGACATAAAATTCTTGCTGATGAAAGAATCAGCCCAGTTAGATGTATAAGTGAATATTTAACAGCAAATGCCCCACCCCCAATTAGTATACTTCTGTTTCATAGATGCCCAGGTAATGTTTCCCACTCCCAGTTCCAGTTGCTTCTAATCTCTTAGAAACAAATGACTAGTCCTTGTGATATGTAGCTGGTCATGATGATGTATATTGTAGAAGTCCATGCCCAATAGACAAGCCATGCCACTTCTATACTTCCCTTTACTTATCTTCCACAAGTCCTAGACCACCAGAGATGAATGTGTGGTATCCTGGGAACAATCCCCATCAATGCCTGTCCACATAAACAAATCTGCATCCAAATCCTGGGTGCTGTTTTTGTGTTTCTGCTGTGGTTGTACACCCATCACAGGTGCAAGTAGGAATGCAGGAGCCATGAATTACCTCTGGGCGTGCTTCATCACTTCCGGGGCCTCTGATTTCTTATTTGAAAACCTGAGATTAGAATGTATGTTTCCATTTTAGATGTCCTAATGTGTGTCCCAATGTATGTGTAATTTCTTACTGCTTGACTCTTATGTCAGTACCTTCTGAGGGATGTTTGTTGAATATATAGCTAAATCTATATACTCTTTCTGGGATGAAAAATAGAAATCAGACAGAAATATTTGTGTAATCCTTTACTCAACATGGATTTCTTTAGTAAAGGAAAGTAGGGGGATTAATTTTAGGTATCAGTTGGATGAGAAGAAAGGACATACAGCTTATAGTCCAATTATTTCTATGTGGACCGCACTTACAGTTAATTGAGAAATGAGGTAGGACTCAATGGCAGAGGAGCAGTGATGCTCACCCTCTCTGGACCTGGGGTGGACTCACCTGCCTTGACCGTCAAACCTCCAATGCTCCATCCTTGCACTCTATGGCTGGCTGAGAGTTCATGTCAGCTTGTTCATGTCTTTGACAATGTACTAAAGAAAGCAATTTAAAAATGGAGATTAATTCAGCTCCCAGGGTCAGAGGCTTCAGTCTACATTCACATGGCTTCACTGAGTCTGGTCTCACAATGAGCGGGGCGTCACATGGAGAGCATGAGGTGGTGCACAGGCACACAGTAAAGCAGCACAGTTCACTGCACACGGAATAGAAAGTAGAAAGGAAGAGGAAGGACTGGGAACAAAATATGTCCTTCAAAGCTCTAATCCTGGCCACATAGCACTCCACAGGCACCACCTCTTAGTGTTTCTGCCTATTTCCCTTCTCGACAGCACCATCATTTGGGGACCAAACATATGAACATGTGAGTGACACTTAAAATCCAATCTATAGCAGTCCTCTTACCACTTGACTATCCCTCTAAGTTCTCAGACCATTGGTGTTTGGCTTAAAGTTATACTTTTGACTTCTCTAGCTTACAGACATCCACTGTGGGATATCTTAGCTTCCATAAATGCACAGGCTTGTTCTATTAATAAATCCATCCCTCATATACTATCCCACCCCTCTTATCCTATCCCATCCTGTCCTATGTCGTCCATACCATCCCACCATGCCCCAGCCATGCTGTCCCACAGCATTCTATTCTATTCTCTTCCTCTGCCTCTGTGGAGCATCCTAACTAGTATTGCTAGGGAGTAAGGAAGATCAAGTATGTAGCAGTCTGAAAAATGCTTACCAAACTCCTTTCAGCTTCTTATACATGAAACTAAACTGTATTGTGAATGCCCTGCCTACATAACAGGCTATGTGAACACTACTGGCATATAGCTGCCTTCTCTGGATATTCCTCACTTGTGTGGAAGGAAAGTCATTACACGCAGTAAGAGCAAAATACCTAAATTGCTGTGCAGAGCCAAGACCCACCCCAAATCATCTGTATCGGACTGGGCAGGAATGGTAAAGAGATCTGAACTCAATTTCACTGTTACATTTATCTTTATATTCTTTAAAATTAAAACAAATTAAAAGAGATTTAAGCTGTATTAATGGAGAGCGAGAAATTGTAATAGCAGCTGACATCGTTTATAAGTAGGACATACATGGGAGAAAATGAGAATATTATATAAACAATGACTGGATTTATACAGGAAGTTTAAATTTAAATTCAGAGAATAGATAAATTGTTTGGTAATGCTTTATGTCCCCAAAATATTCCGTTTGTGTCCCTGTCAGTGGTCAGCTTCTCTTCTCCATTTACAAAAGTGTTGCATTTTTTAAAAAAGTGTTGCATTTAAACATAATTTCATACTACAGTCATTATATATGAAAGGAGTTGCAGCATAGTGCCCAAATGGACTCACTGTAATAGTGTCCCCGAGGCGGTGAGATGCCTCGCCACTAGAGAGGGATTTGTTCTGTAGTCAATAAAGTACAAGAGCATGTTTTCAGAGATATTTGCTTGGGAGCTCAAAATTTAAACTTGTAAAATTGGCTTAGCCACTCACTTGAAGTAATAAAAGTTGCTTCTATTGAAGATATAATATTCAGAATACCCATTGTGTATATTTTTCCAATTAATTTGACTTTAATTACTTTGCAGAGAATCTATAAAAGAGTCATCAAAGGTTTCAAGATGAGAATAAGCTGGTACATATTCCATTTACTTTCCATAGAGCTATCTCCCCATGAAACTTAAAAAAAAAAAACAATGGCCAATTTAATTTTCTTCTGTTGAGGTTTATAAAAGACCCAATAGAGGCTACAATCTCTAATTTTTAATACAGATAGCTTTATTTACAACTATAAATGCTGAGAAGGAGAACAACCTCAGGAATGCAGTTTTAAATCAAGGTGACCTTGCATATCTGTTTCTTCTAGTGCATCTGTGTGTGTGTGTGTGTGTGTGCGTGTGTGCGTGTGTGTGTGTGTGTGTGTGTGTGTATGCGTATGCATGCAGGAATGTATGTGTGTTTTCATATCTACACATTTGCAAGACTGCATTATTGTTAGCTCAGACAAGTTTAAAGATTTAAAATTATATAGTATTGTAAAGCTAATATCTTGACTTTTCTCATTTCAGTGAATGAATTCATTACTGGGATGCTTTTTAAAAGGGATGATACATGTGAAATGTTTAAGAAAAACGTGCCAACTTTAGTTGCTGAGTAGATGGCTCCAAGGGGCCAAGAGTGGAGATGCAGCTCTCAGTAAAGCATTGCATATTTTGTTTGCGGTGAGCTGGTGAGAGGAATGTTTGTACCATGGTGATAAGTTAATGAGTGGCGATTAAGAAGTGAAAGAAAGAACGTAGAGTGTACCATGGGCTGCAGGCTTTCATGTCCTTTATAACGCTGCTGCTGCTGCTGCTGAAAGCGGGAGGAGCTACTATCCTCTTAGCCTAAACATGGCCAGTATGGCCAGTGGGGGGAAAATACATTTTCGGCATTTGGAGCTATCCAGCAGACGGGGAGCTAGAAGCTAAATAAAAGGCGAAACCTGAAATTAAAACCTGTCAAAATCCATTACTTCAGTATGGCTGAAGTTTATTCTTACCTAGAGGGAGGCAATCGCCCTTGAGGGCATCTCAGATCTCTCCCCATCTCTGTACTTTGATGCTATAAGATTCCAAGCCTGGAGATAATTGGCTGAATATTTTGTCTCTGATTTGAGATTTTAAATCTTCAACCCTTTCCAAGATGTTGTTGTTACAATGCTTATTTTTTAACCAGGGCTACTTAGACCTACTTCATAATACTGTTGGGTACTTTCCTGTAGCCTAAATTAGTTTAATGTTTCTGACAATGAATTTCCAAGTAATTGAAATGGCTTCACTCCATGATATGTCTCTCAGGGCACTCTTGGAAATTAAATGTTACTTCTTAGCAGTTATTTGCTTACTTCATCCTCATTTTATTAAATAATCATAAAAATCCTTCAAATTGAAATATGTGTGCTCAGTTATCTGAAAGGTCTGGTAGGATGGAGAGACTGGATTAAAGTAAAACAAGCGCATGGGCTCTTTGCTCTTTTTTTTTTTTTTTTTTTTTTGTCTTTTTGAGACAGGGTCTCGCTATGCAGTTGAGGCTGGCCTTGAGCTCACTTTTGTAGCCCAGGCTGGTCTCGAACTCGCACCAATCCTCCTGCCTCAGCCTCCCGAGTGCTAGGATTACAGGCGTGAGCCACCACGCCCGGCTCTCTTTGCTCTTTATGAGTGGATTTTCCATATACATTGGAGTACCTCACAAGTCATGAACTTTATGGAACTTACTGCTTCATGCCCATGCAGGCCGTAGTTTGTTTGAAATAGATAGAGCAGAAATTGCTTTTACTTTGAGATGACTTAAATATTTTTTGACAACATCGCAAATACCTAACCTACTAATAGCAAAGCAATATGGTAATTTCTCTTTTGTTTTCAATGATTTGTTAACAGGTTTCTGAGGACTACTTCTAGTGTAAGAAAGAGATGAGTGGGATCTCAAAAATCCATGCAGGTGATTCTTGCCATGGTAATGAGATATTTTATGTGGGTCTAGCTCATCAAAATGCTTTCCCTTTTCTTATGACAGTGCTTCATTCTCAAAGGGCTGTAGAATTTGAAATAGAGAATATTATATTCATTTCAGATATTAAGAGACTTATTTAAGTTTAAGAAAACAGAATCCTGCTGCATTTTCAGTTGAACTCTTCCAGGGCCTGTTGGCATAGTGGATAAGTCATGGTGTTCAGACATCTGTGCTTCAAGTTCCAAAAACCAAAACGAAGTTGACATTTCAGAGTTGTTCTGGGTATAAAGGTCGCCTTTAAAGCATTCAAAATATAGTTGATAACCATAAAGGATCATTATATATCTTCACTTTCACATTAGTATTTCCAGAACACTGGTTTGTCCAATGCTACCATTTGTGATATAAATGCAGCAAAGCTCAGAACATTGCTTTTATTTGATCTTTCCATGTGACAGACATTCTTCAGCAAAAGTACTATATACAGATCTGATGACTTCACAACAAAGGCATGTGTATTAGCTAATGGGAAAGAGACAATTTGCATTCTTATCTCAATTTTGTCTAATTCTACTGTGTGATAGAAGGTAAGCCATTCTACTTTTTTTCCATTCTTCAGGGAGAAAGAGCAGAGGGCTTTATTTTCAAAATCAAGGCTATGTCTGCGTAATTATTTCCTAGAGACAAGTGAGAGTGAGTGCAATATTGTCTCTTAAGTACTTGGCATTCCTTGGAAGAAAACATGATGTAATTGGACTTTAATAACTTGGATGAAAATGTATCCTAGAGCTATAAAATGTTTCTCTACAACATTAGAGCTAGGCAAGTTATTATGATTACCTCTTAAGAAACGTTGGGTTAACGGATAAGTGATTATAAAGTCCATTACAAAGGCACAATCAGAAGAAAAATGCAGAGAACACACAGAAAGTACAGAAAACTACAGTGATACCACAGTGTTATTCACTTGTGAATGTTTTAGGTTTTTTTTTTTTTTTTTTTTTTTTTTGAGTTTTTGAGACAGGGTCTCGTTATGCAGTTGAGGCTGGCCTTGAGCTCACTTTTGTAGCTCAGGCTGGTCTCGAACTCGCACCGATCCTCCTGCCTCAGCCTCCCGAGTGCTGGGATTACAGGCGTGCGCCACCACGCCTGACTTGTGAATGTTTTAGGCATGGAAGTTCTTTTATCACTGAATTGCTGGCCTCAGAAAGGGAAACTGTAAGCTCTAAGAAAGCCTGCCCTGAAGGACTTTCACCTCCTTTTTTTCTCCTGTACCATGCCTTAAAATCTTGCATTCCCAGTGAATAGGTGAGAGCATTGATCTGGGAATGAAATTTCTTGGGTCAGTTTCTGCTAAGCTGTAGCATTTTACAATACCCACTCAGCCAACATTAAGCATTTTGAATGTCAGATACTACAGATGAAAAAGCAAATGAAATAAGAGCTTCATCCTTTGTTGAAATGGTCTGGTGGAGAAGGGGAGGTGTTGCATACAAGTGTATTTATTTGTCTCTTAAAGCATTCTATTGTTGATGTCCCACAATGGATGATTCCTATTCAATTATGTTCATCTCATTCTCTATCCCTCAACCCTCCTCCATTGTTATTGATGGCTCTACGATGAACATGGAAATATCACATTTTAATTTTGAATAATGAAATATTTTGGAGCCTTTGGGAGTGAGAGAGAGAATATAAAATATTTGTTCATCTTTAGAGAATAACTTCACATCCATGAGATGGCCCAGCCTAGAATGATGACAAAGCTACTAGTCACAGAGTATAAAAAGAAATGAAAACTACCCGCTGAATGACATAAATAAGCAGAATGTTGAATCAGACTGAATATTTCTTTTTCTGTGTCCTTAACTTCATGCTACGGGATACAATAATCACTTATTGCTTACCCTACTGTAAACCAAACTTTCATGAACTTACATCTCAGACTATCCTAACTAAGCACTGATATAATTTGAGGCTTCCCCTATCTCACGACCAAAAGAGGAGATTCTGATTCTTCTTTCAAATACAGACTTTCTAGTAACGTCCCCAAAGAGCTTGACCCATGGCAATACTGAGGGGGCTCAATTTCTGATAAATACTTGAAATGCTTGATATGTTCAGATACACTTCACACAATTTCTCTAACTGTTATGGTAGAGGCACGAATTAAGTGCAGGCCTAGCAAGAGGCTCAGGCAATAGTAGAGCTGTCTGCTCAGGAAGGAGGGCATTGGAAACATGCCTTAAATAACAAGTTGGGATCTGGTAGGCTAAGAAGAGTTAAAATAGGTTCCCTGTAGAGGGAATCTCAATGATACAGTTACCTCTACAAGCTTTATTGTCGTCTATGAAGTGAGGATATTAGAAAAGAGCACTCTGGGACTAGGAAAAAAGCACAGTAGAAAGAGTTTCTGCCTCACAAGTACAGGTCCTGAGTTCAATTTTCAGTACAAAAAGAAAGAAAGAAAGAAAGAAAGAAAGAAGACTCCTTTATTGAGAAATTTCAGTGGTTTGTTCTTGTTTTTTTATTTTATTTTATTACAAATGTTTACATTTTGATCCACCTTAAATTACTCAATAAAAAACTTGTGGGGTTTTACAACAACTTTTCTCATTGAAAAAAAAAAAAAAAAAAAGGAATCATATTGTAACCTTTGTTTTGATATATCTCCCTGAGGCAGGACACTATGTTTCTTGTTCCCTTTTGTAGCTATATTGCATTTCAGAGCAGCTGTGTTTCTGGTATTCATATACTCCATATGCTTATTGCATACATAAGTTGCATTAAATTTATTCAACGGCCCACTTTTAAAGATCAATTATATGTATAAAGTGAATAATATTTTACCAATAAAGATGAAAATTTCAGTAATATTAATATTTGGAATTTATATAATTTCCTCGTGTTTTTAAATAAGGCACTCATTCAACAAATACATGATAGGCATATTCTACATGTTTGAGGTTATTCTAGGCATTCAAAATGAAGAATTGAAAAACAACAGCAAAAATCCACTCCTTCATGGCTTACTTTCTTGTGTAATTCAGCTAAATTTACAATAATTATCCACAATTAGAGAATGAGGAAAATCAATTTTATATCCTTATAGAGCTACTAATTTTTTCTGAATTTCTGCCACAAAGCAGAAGTCCCATAGCTTCAAGCACAACAATTAATACACTATTTAGGAAATTTGTGACGCTTTATAAATCTTCCTCAAACGGGAAGATATTTTTCACGCTCTGTGTTCAGTTCTGGCTGAGTCTGTGAAAAATATATCTAAAACATATATGCTAGTCACATGTCTTAAGAAAAATTTATTTTTGCATTTTTGTATTTCCCTGTCTAGTATACTTCCTGACATAAGAAAACATAAAATTCTTAAAATTGCAACTTTAATTTCCAGAATCTAGAACAATGGTGAGATAGAACTAATAATATTCACCAAATGTGTATTCAATAAATACATAAAGCAACATAAAAGCCTTCAACATTCACTGTTTCCTACCTAAGTACTATCAAGGTCTCTTTCTGTGGCAGCCTCATACTTGACATCATACTATTGTTCTTGCTTCAAAGGCCTCCTATTTATTTATTTATGTATTTATGTATTTATTTATTTATTTATAATATTATGGTTGGCTCAGCCTGTCCTTGGGGTGGGGCTGGCGCAGCATGTGGTGCCAGGGATCTAAGCAGCTAAGCTTGCCTAAGTAGGCACTTTAGACTGCTGAGCCATCTTGCCGGTCCTCAGTGTTCTTTAATATGAAGGAAACACTTCAATTATCTAAAGATCACTATCCTGGAGTTCCCATTAATTGCAACATATCAGTGATTCTCAGCCTTTCTAATGCTGTGACCCAACAATACAGTTCCTCATGTTGCGGTGACCCCAAACCAAAAAATAATTTTGGTGGCTCCTTCAAATTACTAATTCCAATAAATAACATTTCACCATAGCACAGCATGGGCTTAAATATGTATTTTCTGATGACTTCAGGCAACCCCTGCGTTTTGGTCGTTCGACCCCCAATGGGGTCACGACCTACAGGTTGAGAACCGCTGACATGGATCAAAACCATACACAAAGTGCTAGATAAATTTAACAAGCCAAAGAGATGCTTCTATTTTCTACATGTTTTGATGTGCCAACATTTTAAACTCTGGACTGTTTTAAAGTTATTATTTAAAAAACAGTTATTTATTTATTTGGTACAGGGTCCCACTATGCAGCTCAAACTCATAGTGATCCTCTTATCTCAGTTTCCTCAGTGCTTGGATTACAGTTGTGCACCACTAAGCCTGGTTTCAGTAGCCCAGCTGGCATGGTGCACATGGAGTTCTGGGGGCTGCACAACATACAGAATAGGGGATCAAGCCCAGGTCCTGGTGCTTGCCAGGCAGGTGATTGGATGACTGATCTATCTCTCCAGCCCTGAATTGCTTTTACACTTCTTTCAAAGAACCTGTACTCTGAATATTGATGGAATAATAATAAAAACAACAACCTGAGTAAAGAAATCAGTTAGCCCCAGTAAGTGCTTATTAAAACAGGCACCTAATTTCATCCTACTATACACCCTAAAAGATGAATGTAGTAATTATACCCACATTTTAATGAGAAAATCGAGACTTATAGTATTTATTAATTTACTTATTTGTCCAAAAGATAGTCAAGAGAAAAACAAAAAACAGCACTTATATTTATGTCACAGATATAATCTTTGCCCTCAGATACAGATTTCCACTAATAGCTAACAAATGGATAGAGACAAAAAAAGGAAACACACACACACGCACACACACACACACACACACACACACCATGTCACACCACACCAAAGATGCAACAAAGAAAAATACATAGCTGCTATTATTTTTATTACACAGACAAACAATGCTCTATTCCTTAATTGCTCTTAATAGAATAAATTAGTCAAAATATTTAAAGATAATTTTGAATAAATATATAAAGTAAAATCTGGTCTATTTCACTTATGAGAATATTTTCAAGTTGCATCTACTTATATATAAAGGCTTTGAATCTATTATTCTTTATAGCTGTGTATTACTCCATTGAATAAAAACACCACATCTTTTTCATCCGTTTTTCAAGTGCTGGTCATTTTGCTTTTCTCCAAGATTTGATTATCACAAATTGTGCTGCTATAGAGTGCTTCAAGTCCTCCATGAAAACAATTTTCAGTCCAGACTATTGTACCCGGCAAAACTCTCCTTCAAGTATGAGGGAGAAGTGAAATATTTCCATAACAAAGAACAGCTGAAGAATTTCATGACATCAAAACCAGTGCTACATAATATTCTAACAAATATTTTAGAAAGGGACCAAAATGACCCGAATTCAACAA